>BQNB010006875.1:0-93947 GCA_026074375.1 Tanacetum coccineum
ATTTCCAGCTAAAGTATAGAATCTTTCTAACACATTTGCATTAGATTCATCAAACTCAACATGTTCTCATTATCGGAACATCTCTTAAGGATACCTGCACTTTTGTTTTTGCTCATAGTAAATTGCTCCAGCAGGATTAACCTTTGGTTAATACTGTTGGATTTTCAAATCAAGTTTAGGTTAGCTCAAATTAGATTTAGTTTTTAAAAATTTTCTAGCTTTTAGTCAACATGTAGCTTAATATAGTTTTGGACTTGTTTTTCATTTTCTAGTATAATTACCTAGGTATAATTGCTCTTAAAGTTTTCAAAAATCCTTCAAAAAGCCAAAAAAGGTAGTTTCTGTCCTTAGCTTTTAATTTTTAATTTCTAGCTTTGAGTAGTTGTTTTTATAAGTTGAATCTATAGTCTATAAGCTGTTAATCTAGTTTTCAAAAGCTCAGGTTCATTAATAGCTTATAACTCATAATAGCTTAACTTGATTTTGTGCCTTTAGCTTTTATTTCTGAGTTGCAGGTTTAATCCTAGAATTCAGTTAGGTTTAAGTATTAGTTAGGATTCTAGCTTGTTAAAACTAGTTAGTACTAATCTTAAGGTTTCTTAATCAGCTTCTAGTTTGTAATTTGAGCTTATATTGAAGCTTGTGCAAGCTTTTGAGTCAAAATAAGCAAAAGTTGGCCCAAAAGCCTACTTACTGATCTGTTGGTTTCATAGGCTTTTAAAAAGCTTATTTCTCACTTTGAGCTTATGCTCCATTTATTAAAAGTGCTTATAATTGTGTCCTTTTTAATTTCCAACTCTTAGTTTTTGCAAAAAGTGAAAAATAAAAAATAGCAAAAATGGGGTTGTAAGACCTCGAACCTAAGACCTCTTGCTTATAGTGCATACGTTTTACCATTGTGCTTCAATAGCTCATCCGTGAGCTATTGAACACGCAATCCTTTTACCCTTTTCTTTGGGCCTTTAGCCCATAAGCTCTTCGCAGCTTAATCAGCTTATTCAAGGGCTTATTCATTTAGCTTTTCTCTTGTTCTTATTTTTCTTTTGCATCTGCTAGGTTTTAGGATTTTATCTGAATTTCTCATAATTTTCTAGTAAGTATTTTATTTTTAATCATTTTTCTTAAGTTTTTTACTTTCGAAAATTCATAAAAAATAGAAAAAGTTTCAGAAAATTACAAAAAAATAGTTTTCTGAGTTTTTATGTTATTTTAGACTTTTCTAAGTTTAAAAATCATTTTTCTCAATTTTTAGGACTTAATTTGCTAATTTTTAGGATTTAATTAGATTAAATTAGTTTTTAATTCATAATAAATTCAAAAATACTCAAAAAAAATATTTTTCTTTTTCTTAAAATTTTCTTTTGTCCTATTTTAGGTTTAGAAATTTAGTTTGCATTTTTAGGGGTTAATTTTAGTGTATTTGCTTAATTGTCGCGTTTTTATTTGTTTCCCGTTAATTGCTTAAGTGTTTAATTGCTTTTAATTGTTCATTTTAATTGTTGCTTTATTTAGTAGTTATAGATAATCAAAAATATCTTTTCTCTCATTCAAATCATAATCCGAGCTAAAACGTGGTTTCAATTTCACAAGTCGTTGGGAAAACGACCCGGGTGATCATTCTTCCCGGTTAAATATACGTATTATATATTATATATATCTTTTAGAGTGAGCTTTTCTTAAGGGAGACTTTAGGAAAGTTCTTAATTGCTCTTTTGGAATATTATAATAGTATATTTTATTGCGTATAGAAAATAAACATCAGGAATCAACCAGCTATTGTTTATTATGAGTGTGGAATGCCAGGACATTTTAGGAAAGATTGTCCTAAGTTAAGAAATCAAAACCGTGGAAATAAGACTGGAAACAAGAGTGGAAAACAAGACTGGAAACCAGACTGGAAGTAATGAAGCTACAGCAAAGGCTTACGCTATTGGAGGAGGAGGAGAAAACCCCGATTCTAACATTGTCACGGGTATGTTCTTTCTCAATAACTGTTATGCTTCTATGTTATTCGATTCGGGAGCCGATAAGTGTTTTGTCGTCTACCTTTAGTGCTATGATTGATATTGTACCATCTACTTTAGACACTAGTTATGCCATAGAACTTGCCGATGGAAGAATTTCAGAAACAAATGTTGTCCTTAGAGGTTGTACGTTAGGATTATTAGGTCATCCATTCGACATATATCTAATGCCCGTAGAACTTGGTAGTTTCGACATCATCATCGGTATGGATTGGTTGGCAAAATACCACGCATTGATCGTTTGTGATGAGAAGGTCGTCCGTATACCTTATGGAGATGAAGTGTTGATAATTCGAGGTGACGATTGTGCGTCGAAAGTAAGTCGAAGCTGAACATCATATCGTGTACAAAGACCCAGAAGTATATACAGAAGGGATGTCAAGTTTATCTAGCGCAAGTTACATCCAAGAAGACTGAGGACCAGTCAAAGGAGAAGCGGCTTGAGGACGTGCCAATTGTACGGGAATTTTCGGAAGTCTTTCCAGAAGACTTGCCTGGACTACCGCCTGCTCGACAAGTTGAATTTAAAATTGACTTAGTCCCTAGTGCTGCACCTGTAGCACGATCCCCATACCGATTAGCACCAGCCGAACTGCAAGAGTTATCCACTCAGTTACAAAAACTTTCTGACAGAGGATTTATAAGACCTAGTTCCTCACCCTAGGGAGCTCCGGTTTTGTTTGTCAAAAAGAAATATTCTCTTTCCACCTTCGAAAACAACTTACCTTAGAAATGAAATCACCTCTTTTCTTACCAAAACGAATGAAACTTTTCGACGAAGGCATGGGAACGTTCCAAAGGACTTCTTCGTCAACGTCTCTCATGGTTTCTCGGATTACACAACTTGGCTACGTTTTCAATTCTTTGGATTACCCATTGATCAAGAGGCTTTAGATTCCGCCGAAGGTGGCAATTTTCTAACTAAGATGCCTCGTGATGGTTTAGCAATTATTGAGAGTAATCTAAGGTTAGTTATTCAAGATAGCCGTGCATTAAACCAAGTGTGAGTACGAATGATCTCTTTCTACTTCTACACCTTCTATTCTTTGAATTTTCAACAACTCGCCGCTTCTCTTGATACAAAATGCGATATTCGAATGAGCCGAATTAGAAAATATGATTAGTGAAAAAGACATGTAAGGACTCCTTGCTTACCGTCATGCAGTCGAGATAGTTTATGTTACATGTGGGCAAATCATAACTTCAATAATTATCCGTAAAAGGTATGAATTTCCATTTTTTTTCATGATAACATTCATCAATTACAACAAACTGCCGCCGTTGGCAATTTTGTTCAAAGATATCCTCCTCAATTTGGCAAAACCAAATGAGGGACCCATCTGTTTAATCAGCCAATTGTTCAAAACACCAAGGAAAAACCAAAGCCGGATATCCTGGAAACATTTTCAATCGAAATCAAATATAACCGTAGAGGCAATTTCAACAAAACCATCAAAAACAAGCAAGAGCCATTATCAAACCACTACCTACAACCACAACAATCATCCTTTGGTTAATCAAGCTTTACCTCCCGTTCACAAATTCAAGGTGTTCAAAACGGATTTTGATAGTTAATGCTAAGGCTAATGATGCGAACATGAATAATTTGCAAATGAAGTTGGATAATTTTCAAAGAAACCAAAATGATTTTCAAAGAGTTTACAATGATTCTCAAAAGAAGCAAGATGATTTTCAAAACATGATGCTAAGTTTTATGCAAAACTATCATACCAACCAAGCTTCAAGTTCAGTTCGTTACAGCTATACCATTCCAAACCCTAGGAACGAAGCCAAGGCCATTACCACATAAAGTGGTGCCTCATATGACGGACCTCCAATTCCACCGCCGGTGGTGGAAAAGGAACCGAGGTGACTTGGATTACGGAGCTACCTAGCCTCCGAAGGTCATCCATCCTCCTTTGGTCCATAGATCAAAAACAAGACAAAGAAACAAATCAATGAGCCTCTAGTTACTCAAAAGACCAAAGATAGTTTGCCTTTACCTTTCAAGGATTGCAAAAGAAATACTCTGTAAAATGATGATATCCTAGTTCCATAGTTTATGGAAATTTTCGTAATCTTCACTTTGAGCTAAGTTCGCGGGATGATCTCATTCATATGCCAATGTTTGCTCTGATGTTCATATAGATGCTTATTAAACAAATACAAGTTAAGCGAGTTAACCAAGACACCTTTGAATGAAATTTTAGTGCGGTTGTCCTTAAAAAGCTTCCGGAGAATGCTTGGTAACACGGTCGATTTCTTTTTCCATGTGATTTTTCGGAGTTTGATAATGGCTTAGCCCTATCCAATTTAGGTGCTTAGCATATATCTCTGCCTCTTTCCATTTGGAAAAAGCTTGGACTCGGGCCTAAATGATACTAAATGGTGTTAGATAGCCAACCGAACAATTTCCAACCAATCGGTGTAGCTGTGATTCGTTTTTTCAGAGTAGGAATGTTTTACATTCCGACGACTTTGTTGTCTTGATTTCATAGCCGATCCTCGAGTACCTGTACTCGAAGAACTTTCTTTATGGACGGCTCATGCTTTAATTGATGTGTATGAAGGAGAGATAACGCTTAGAATGATGTTCAATCTTTAACCCTTAAATTTGGTGATACTCCTTCTATTTCGTTCAACAATCTCGAATCGTTGAAGAAAGTTGTTCTTATTGATTTAAGTGTGAAGAATATTCACAAGAAGTTTTAGGATTTTCCGACGAAATTGAGTATGGCAATCCTTCTCCCGGATACGATCCGATTGTTTCAAATTCTTCTCCAACTCTTACTCCTTTCGGGGATAGTGATTTTCTACTTTTGGAAGAAGCTGATACTTTTCTTGCTATAGCCGATGATCCAACTTCACCGGAAGTTGATGAAGCTTATTATGACCCAGAGGGGGACATTCTCCTTCTCGAATCTCTTCTCAAAGTGATCCTTCGAGTCACTAAATCAGGAAATTACTTACCAGAAATCTAGAAAGAGCTTAAAGTTTGTAAAATCTGCCGAATTTTCAATCAATGACCTCCCGAGTTGGAACCTTAAGGACTTACCTCCTCATCTCCGAATACTCATTTTTTAGCAGATAACAACAAGTTGCCTGTCATAATTGCCAAAGATTTGAGTGATGATGAAAAGATCGCTCTCATAAAGGTTCTTAAATCCCAAAAGCAAGCAATTGCTTAGAAGCTCTCTGACATTAAGGGTATTAACCCGGAATTTTGTCTCATAAAAATTCTATGGAGTACGACTATGAACCAGCGGTCCAACATCAGAGAGGGTTAATCCAAAGATCCATGTTGTCATTAAAAAAGAGGTTGAATAAATTCTTGACGCTAGATTTGATCTACCCAATCTCCGGTTATGTCCTTGGGTGAGCCCCATTCCACTGTGTACAAAGAAGGAGGAATGACCGTATAACCATATGATGATAGCGAATTAGTTACCGACATGACTCGTCATGGGATGTAGAGTATGCATCTGTTTATCGCAAGTTGAACGAAGCTACAAGAAAAGACCGTTTCCCTTTGCCGTTCATGGATCAAATGCTTGAGAGACTCGCATGAAATAAGTACTATTGTTTCCTCGATGGTTTCTCGGGTTATTTCCAAATTCCAATTGATCCAAAAGATCAAGAAAAGACCACATTCACCTGCCCATACGGAACGTTTGCTTATCGCGCATGCCTTTTGGTTTATGCAATGCACCAGGCACGTTTTCAAAGGTGTATGATGGCAATCTTCCATGACATGATATGATTGAAAAGACAATGGAAGTCTTCATGGATGATTTCTCAGTTTTTGGAAATTCTTTTTCTACATGCCTCACCAATCTAGAAAAAATGCTTAAACGGTGTGAAGACACCAACTTAGCTCTAAATTGGGAAAAAAGCCATTTCATGGTGAAAGAAGGTATCGTGTACTCGGAAATAAGATCGAAGAAGAATTGGAAGTAGATAAAGCCAAGATCGATGTGATTTCTAAGCTACCTTACCCAACTACTATTAAGGGTATTCGAAGTTTTCTCGGACATGCTGGTTTTTACCGAAGATTCATCAAAGTTTTCAAAAAATCTCTCGACCCATGACCCATCTTTCTTAGAGAAAAAACACTCCTTTTATCTTTCAGAAGATGCATTATCGTCTTTCAAACATTGGAAAGGGTAATTAACGCTCCAATTCTCATTGCTCCAAAATGGGACCTACCTTTTGAAATCATGTGTGTGCAAGTGATTATGCAATAGGTCGGTTCTAGGCAAAGGATGAGAAGCTTTTAGACCAATTCCATTATGCAAGCAGACGATGACCGAAGCAGAAAACGATTATACAGCAACCGAAAAAGAGATGCTTGCGGTTGTTTACGCTTTTGAGAAATTTTGATCATATCTTATCATGAATAAGAGTGTTGTTTACACGGACCATTCTGCCTTGAAATACCTCTTCAACAAGAAAGACGCCAAAGCAAGATTGCTTAGATGGGTTTTACTTCTCCAAGAGTTCGATTTTAAAGTGATTGATACCAAAGGAGCTGAAAACTATGCAGCCGATCACCTCTCTCGTCTTGAAAATCCGTATGAGAATGTTTTTTATCCTAAGGAGATTAATGAAACCTTTCCTCTTGAAACATTGAATTCGGTGACTTTTCATGATAATCAAAGTACCCCGTGGTTTGCCGACATAGCAAATTATCACGCGGGGAATTTTCTTTTTTTTTTGTTTTTTTTTTTTTTTTTTTTTTTTTTTTTTTTTATATAATCAAGGAATGACAACTCAACAAAAGATGGAAATTTTTCTAGGATGTATGCATTATTTTTGGGATGGATCCCTATCTCTTTCGTACATGTGGGATCAAATCATCCGTAGGTGTGTATTCGGCCAAGAAGCTCTTGAAATCCTCAAGGCTTGTCATGAAGAACCCACCGGGGGCCATCATAGTGCTAATATCACCGCTCAGAAAGTATTTGATGCCGGTTTCTTTTGGCCTACCATATATCAAGATGCTCATTCAATGATCAAATCTTGTGATGCATGTCAAAGACAAGGCAAAATTTCACATCGTGATGAGATGCCTTAAAATGCAATCTAAGTTTGTGAAAACTTTCGTGTATGGGGAATAGATTTTATGGACCATTTCGTGTCTAGGCGGTAACAATAATATATTCTTGTAGCCGGTCGATTATCTTTACCATATGGGGTTGAAGTCAAGGCGCTCCCCCACCAACGATGCACGGTAGTTGTTAAAATTCTTAAAATCCTTTTCTCCCGATTCGGGCACCGAGAGCTGTATCATAAGCGATCGTGGGACCATTTCTGTAATGATAATTGATAAAGTTATGCCTAAATATGGTGTCACCCATCGTTATCTACCGCTTTTCCCACCCTCAAACAGATTGGTTCAAGTTGATGTCACGAATCGAGGTCTAAAAGAATCTTAGAAAGGACGGTAGGAGAAAACCGTGCCTCATGGTCAGACAAGTTAGACGATGCATTGTGGGCATTCCGAACCGCTTACAAGACTCCAATCGGATGCACGCCCTACAAGCTAGTTTATGGAAAATCGTGTCATTTACCAGTTGAGCTAGAACACAAGGCATATTGGGCTCTTAAGCATGCCAACTTCGATCTCAAAACCGCGGGTGATCATCGAAAGCTCCAACTTAACAAACTTAACGAGCTTCGAGATCCAACTTATGTGAATTCATTATTCTACAAGGAGAAGACAAAGAAACTTCACGTTTCCAAGATAGAGAACGACATAAAAAAAAAAAAAAATAATATAATAAACACCTTCAATGTGGTGATCTAGTCTTGGCTTTTCAACTCCCGATTAAAGATTTTCTCCGGAAAAGCTCACATCCTGATGGTCTGGTTCTTTCACTATTATGATAGTTTTTCATTTTCTATTTTTTCTTTCTATTTTTAATGTTTTGTGATGTGTTGTGGCTATCCTCGTCCGGTTTCTTGTTGTTTGTTGTTTGTTGTGATTTTTGTAGGGTTGACCCAACAATTTCTAAAGAGTCTCGTGTCCGGTGTCGTATCCCATTTCACTCGAGCTTCCTATACTTTGTGTGAAATTAGTTTGGAGAGATCCGATATCCTTTCATCTTATCGATTCACGTTTATCTTTGCATAATTCATAAACAGCTTAGATTTTCGTAGAACCCGACCTTAAACATTGAGGACAATGTTTCGTTTTAGTTTGGGGAGGGAATCTATCGATTTGATGTTACCTGCTTATTGTTTTGTTCTCACGTACCCGTTTTTCCCACAAAATAGCAAAACTTTTAAATTTTTAAAGTTCTTATTTGTCATATATATATATATATATATATATATATATATATATATATATATATATATATATATATATATATATATATTAGTAGTTGATTAAATAATAAGTGTTAAGACACGAATGTAGGTTTTCCGTTGGTAAGAATAAGAAGTAATTTTTGACCCGATCGAACGTGTAGAGTTCTAGCTTTTACCCTTAACAATTAATGATGATAGTTTGTGCTAGTCTCATGTAGACTTTAAACATGCTAGACTTGAAATCATTAGTAAATGAAGACTTGTGCTAATCTCAAGTAGATTTTAAATATGCCGAGTTGGATTTTATATAGGCTAAGTATTTGCGAATCTCTTTATTAGAGATTTTAAATTGCAAAGAATAAGAGATGATAGTGTTGATTACGAGTTAGGATGCTAAACAAAGTTTATTTGGAAAACTTAAAGCTTTTAAGAATAACTAATGGTTTTTCTTCCCGAATTTCTTAAAATGATTAATTTACGATGTTCTCTTTATTTTTACAATGAGATTGTACTCTTTAAAAGTCTAATAACTTATTCAGAGAAAAAACTTTATCGATGAAAGATAGTCAACCGTTGGTAATAGTATTTTAGTTAAGTTTATACTTTGGTTTTCTAAAATGAAATTTTTCTATTTGCAAAAAAATAATTATATATATATATATATATATATATATATAATTGATGAAAAAGAAAAATATGTAGTTGGTGAATAAAAAGAATGCAAGTTAAAAATCCTTTAGTGATAATAAGTAATATACATAACTCCATCGCAATAAAAAGTAAGGGCATTTGTCGGTTCGCTTCCGATGTGACATCGAAAGAAAGGACGGAGGATGTATATTTAGGATCAATATCATAATAAGTACACAGGCTCTTGTCAGAGGCGTGGCCGATGTGACGTCGAAAGAAAAGTGATACGGTGTCTAGCCTAATATTGTTAAATAGTAATAATAATGTTGCAAGTTAGATAATAATAGTAAAAGTTTCATTCTCTAAAACAAGGTATTCTTGTGAACTAAGGTTTGCAATAGTCTACAGGCTTTTTCATCGGAAGTTTCAGGTCTCGAGTTCATTATTCTCCGGGATGGGGTGTCAAAAGCCTTAGCACTTACCGATGACTGGTGGGCATACTTAGAGAAGAAAGTCATTAATGGACAAGTGACCAATCGATGTATTAGCTTAGGAGGTTTTTGTTGGCTTTGTGTTGTGATCTCGCTAAGTGTTAACATAATTAGCCCAAAAGGGCCCATGTGTAAAGCTTGGTCGGATTTAAACTATCTAATTGTGGATTTAATGTTTATATTACTTTGAGCACACACACTTAAATATATGATATGTGTCGGGAAGAGAAATTCATAACTTGTAATTATAAGTAGTCTTAGCATCTTAGTTTGTAATTAGCAGTGATCTTATTTTTAAGCTTATCATGGGAAAAGTGAAAAATCGGGGATGATGAAGTTATCTTTTAGACACTTAAATTATGCTTTTTGTTCTATGATCCTTAAAGTTACCAATGAGGTAATGAAAACAATACATTATGTCAACACAAATAAGTTGTAGTTAGGTAGTTAATTATTAAGAAATAAATTATAAAAAAATAAAAAATCTTTGAAAATGGGAATTCGGGTGTTTTATAACTTGTGATCTCTTAGCTCTCTCAACAAAAATCTTTGCTACTTTTCAATGATTTAGTTTGGGGAAGTTTGGAGGTATTTGGTTTTAGGGCTTGTAATTTTAAGTGTGGACCCAAATAACCACCGCTATCGTGTAGTTTGGGGAATTTTAATAGTGTTAATATACACATATCGTTATTACCAAAATGACCATTACATGACCACATATACACTATAAAAATAGCAAAATATACTTGTTTTTGTGTTTTGTGTGTGTAGGTAGGATAGACAAAAAAAATCACAAGAAAACCGATCAAAGATGAGAAATCATCGGACACGAGAACGGGAAGTGCGTGCAGAGCCGGATGCCAAGTCAAAAAGTAACACACCATGGTCAATTCTCTGTCAACAAATGTCAACATTACAAATGATCAAACCCAAAATGTTACCCTATTGTCCTCAAGTTTCATCAATTCACACAAATGGTCCCTAAACTAAATGGGCATACCCGGGTCCAAAAGCCAACTCCAAAACCCATTACCACTTTATACAACTCCAGGGACTAAATTGCCATTTAGAAAGATTAATACACTGATGTGTATTATATCTACACATACAAAGCAAGGACTGAATTTACCTAAGCCCAAAGTTTAAAAATGTTTTCCCGAAACAGTTAGAAAAGGCGCCAAGGGTTCTGTTCAATCATCGTCCCAAATCTTACTCTCCACTCAACAATCATGGGGCTTTTCACAATGAAGGGTGAGATAGGTCGATTCAAGGGTCAAGTTACACCCTGCAGAATCAAAAACATCACAAGCTCACCCTAGTGGCCAAATCTTATCAAAAGAATCACATGTGGACTCGAAATAGCACAAAGGTGTGGGGTTTTTACTTCTGTATCTACAATCAGGAAGAAGCAACAAGTGTCACATCAAGTTGCCAGCTTGGCAATCCGTGTGTACACTAACTTGATCCAAGGGCCCTCAAAATCATTCCCTATATGATTGAAAGGAACGATGGGCACGGATTATAGAGATTGAAAGCCTTAGAAGGTTCAGAGAGGGGGCTATATAAATAGCTCACCTCATCTCAACACACACAAGGAGTATGTAGGGGTAGGAATTATAGGGTAAAACGTAGGAAATAATTGTAGGTTTTAAGATTTTCATTAAAGTTGTTAATTTTTCTTCAAATATTGTAATCAAGTTTTTAGTTATTGAAATTTGTTTTGCTTTTAAAATAATACTTAGCAAACATTCTATTCCTTATTTCACTTATAAGTTTTCAATATGATCAAATGTTAGCCACTGTATCAAAAGCTTCTATAAGCTTCTCATAAGCTCATTCAAGTCTATAAGCTTGAATTTGAGTTTAAATAAGCCTCAAACTTACTTAAACTCTAAAATCGAATTAATACCTTGGAAATTGGAAGTATAAGCTAAGGAAGGGGAGCTTATCATGGAAGAGCTCCCATGGACTTTAGTAGCTTATCCTAGGATAAGCTAGAGCTGTTGATAAGCTCATTTGAGCAATTAGCTTTTGTTTAGCTAAAGCTTAAGTAAGTTTTCCTTTATTTCATTGTTTTTTCAAATATTTAGCTTAATAATGTTTATTAGTTTAGTTCTACTTATTGCTTAATGTAGTTGCTTTATTTGAGCTTTTTTGTGTTTAACCTATGCTTATTAGTTATTAATATTAATCTGTTTTTAGCTTATAAGTTGTAGATCATAGTATTTCATAATCTGTCTTAAAAACCTTAAAAAACCTAAAAATTAGTTAGCATAGTCATTAATCTTTGATTTTAGCTTATCTAGTTGTTAGATCATGTTTATTAAGGTAGTTATAAGCTGTTAATAATCTGGTATTAAGGTTTAGTTGAATAGATTTCAAATTCTTAAGTTTAAATGAAATCTGTCAAGCATTAAGGAGTGTTTGGATTAAGCCTGTTTGACCCCTTAAAGTCAAATGCAGTTGGTGATTTCTTTTTAGACAGTTTGATTATCAAATTTGATAAGTTTTTGAGTAGATTTGAGGTATTAGTTTAGGCTTTTGAAGATTTTATGGCTTAAAAGGTTTGTCTGTGCACTAGGGGAAATTTTGCTTCTTTTTGTTTGCTTAAAAACTTGATCCAAGCTCATTGAGCTTATTTGTGTTTGCATTGTGTTCAAACACACTCAAATAGAGTGTGAAGTGCAGGTTTTCTCTTAAAGGAACCTGCACAATTTGTGTTTGTGGCTTTGCCATTTTACACTAGCAGTAGTAACCTCAGTTACTTCTGTCTGTTTTTCTATTAGTTTTTTCTAGCTTAATTGATTTTCAAAATGACTTTTAAAAGTTGTTTTAAGTAGTTTTACAGGTTTATAAAAAGGTTTTATAAGCTAGGAATCATAAGGATCCCTTGCTTAATTAAAAAATAAGCTTAATGTCCCCTTAGGACTGTTTGGTAAAACAGTTGTGTGTAAGTGCTTATTTAGGCGGCTTATTAAGTTTTTTTGTTGCTTATTTTTAGCTTATATATTGCTTTTTTGGTTTGATTAGGTTAGTTAAATTTAATTTGTTAGGTTTTTAGCTAGTATAGCTTATTTGATTTCTTAAAATTTCAAAAAGCCAATAAAACTATAGTTAATAGGACTTGCTTTTCATTTTAGAATTTTAAGTTGTGGCATCTGATTTTCTTGTCTAGAATTATAGCTTATTAGGTGATAGTTAAGTTGTCATAAGCTTAGCTTAAGTTTTGGCTTATTTAGCATTTGAGTTTTACTTAATTTTTTTTTGAGTTTGTTCCTGAGTTAGTCGTTTTGATCCTCAATGTTAGTTGGTTTTTAGTGTTTTTAGTAGAGTAAGCTTATTAGGATTAGTTTAAGTCTATTATAAGCTTCCAGGAACAACTCTTGTTTTGAAATTTAAGCTTATATTTAAGCTTGTGCAAGCTTTTAAGTGTCAACAAAGCTTTTTAAGCTCAAACCCTTAGTTTCTGTGGACAGCTTATTCATAAGCTGTTTCAGAGCTTAATTTTCATTTTCAGACAAAAAGTTCAGTTTTAAAGTTGCTTAAAAATTGGTCTTCTTTAAACTTCAATTTTTCAGTTTTGTATAAAAAGCAATATAAAAAAAATAGCAAAAAGGGGTGTGCCAAGCTTTGAACCCGTGACCTCTAGCATAGATACCAAGTGTGTTAACCATTGTGCTTCATTAGCTCATCCAACCATACTCTTCACCATTTAATCTTTATACTTGTTTTTCTTTTCATTTTTCCTTATAAGCTGTAGCTTTTTAGCTTATTATAGAGCTTATTAGTTAAGTTGTTTAGGAGTTAGTATTTTTCTAGTATTCTTAGTTGCTTAATAGACTTTTCTTGATTTTTTGAGAATTTTTCATTAAGTATTTTATTTTTAATCATTTTTCTTAAGTTTTTATTTTCAAAAATTCATAAAAAATAGAAAAAGTTTCAGAAAAATACAAAAAAATAGTTTTTAGCTTTATAAAAAATAGCTTTAGTTTTACATTAAGAAAAATCATTTTTCTACTTTTAGATTTTAATTTTCATTTTTAAGCTTTTAATTTTAAGTTTAAAAATAGGTATTTTAATTTTAAAAATAGTAAAAATAGTTTTCTGAGTTTTTTATGTTTAATTTTAGACTTTTTTAATTTAAAATCATTATTTCTCAATTTTTTAGGGACTTAAATTTGCTATTTGTTAGTATTTCAATTAGATTAAATAGTTTTTTCAATTCATAATAATTTTCAAAAATAATAAAAAAATGTTTTTCTTTTTATTAAAATTTTATTTTGTCCTATTTTAGGTTTAAAAATTTAGTTTACATTTTTAGGAGTTAATTTAGTGTTTTTGCTTATTTGTCACGTTTTAATTGCTCCCGTTAATTTGTTTAAGTGTTTAATAGCTTTTAATTGTTCATTTTAATTGTTAGTAGTTATATAAACTAAAAAATATCTTTTCTCTCATTCAAATCACAATCCAAGCTAAAGCAAGGTTTCAATTTCACAAGTCGTTGGGGAAACGACCCGGGTGATCATACTTCCCGGTTAAATATACGTATTATATATTATATATATTATCTTTGTAAGTTTTGACTTTTTACCTTGGTTAAAGGTGACTAGTTGGACTTTGCTTAAATAGTAATATTGATATTTTATATGTATGTAAAACTCACATCACTCCCCCAAAGGGAGGTCACTCCAATTTACAAAAAACTTAAACCTAGCATACTATGCTTGTCTTCAGTCTTGTGCTCGTAGTCTTTAAACTTCAATCTTTAACTTGTGATATGTTGTAGTGATCTTTGACTTTAGGCTTGAGCTTGTTCCTTTAAGCTTGACTTGCATGTGATCTTTTAGCTTCTTGAGATCATTAACTAAACATACTCTCTAATCATCATCTTGTGATCTTTTCATATCGTGTATCCTTGTGGCTTTCCGACCGACATGCTTATACTTTTCTTGATCTTGAAAGCTTGAATAACCATCTTTCTTGAAATTCCTTAACTTTAACACTTTGTCACTTTAAGGAAGACGTGCGGTATCATAGTAGCGGAAATTTCTTGAAATTCTTTAACTTTAGTACTTCGTCACTTCAAGAAAGACGTACATCAACTCTAATCTCCCTACAATATACCATACCCTATCCATAACAAACTTACAAACCAAATACTTACTATACATCTAATATTCAAATCCACATTCCAATACAATCACCTCATCTACCCCCACATTCAACCCATCACAATTACTTTCAACCACAACACATTAACTCCCATTTTTACAAAAACCAACTAATACAAATTAATCAAATACACTTATACCCAAAAACCATACAACAACAATCCATATAACCCTAATCCAACCCAATAAACACCAATCCCTTTAAACTCCTCATCCCACTCCCAAACCAAACCCACCCTACACACCACAATCCCCCCCATACATATATCCCACTAAATCACCACTACACACTCCTAGACACACTCAACCATCCTATCCAACGCATATACCACCTCACACTCCCTTACACAATCCACACTACTAAAAATCTACCCAACCTCTATATTCAACTTCATCCCTAACCACCATCTAATCCACTAATATATCAACATATATATATAACACTCTCACTGTGACCTACGTTCTAAACCCCCCTCCTCTAATCCAATGTACACCTACCCACAACGTGTACACCCAAATCGTAACTACAAACTAATACTCCTCATATAGTAAACATGTCTACCATTATCATACATATCTTCAAACCACTTCAATATAAACCAAACTTAACACACACAATTTACAATTCACAACACACCCTTAAACTACCAATAAACACCTATATATCTCACCCACCAACCACACATTGTCACTACTGAATGTACCCCCACATCTATCTAACATCATCACTCACGATCATGCATCTCTAATCACTAAAGCTCTCCAATCATTTTCACCGTGACTGTCATCAACTGCATATAAATGTTGACTGAGACACTAAAACACTCTCCAAACCAACTACCGCGTAACACACTCTCGCCCTGTGTGTGTGTCGTCAACCTTCGCGAAGACGCATCCTCCCCACACTTACCACACACCCACTACCCTGAATCCAGTTACTTCCCACACAATCCGTGTGCATTGAATACTGCCACCCTATTCCAAAGTCATCAATATAGACATACCCACAACCACACCTAACCAAAAAACCCCCCCACCTAAAACAAACACAAATCCACCACCCCACCCCCTCTCGCCCACCTCTCCCCCCCTCCCTGTCAGTTCATATGTCTACTACAACCTGCCACAAAAGACATCTGTAACACCTAATTCTGTATCCCAATTGTCCTGTCATCTCCATACTATGCACACACACCCAATCACCATCTCACGAGATCACTAGAACCACTCTCACAACCTAAGCAAACCTACTCCCCCAAACCCTCAACCCCTTTAAACTCAGTCTTGTAATCTTCATTTAATAATTTTATAACACAAAACTAAGATTCATCACCAAACCCCCACCTCCGCCCCTCCCTCTCCCCTCCCACAAATCCCCTACCCCCAACCAATCACCAAAATAAAATTAAAACACCCCATAACAATAACTAAATACAAAATAAATAATCGCATCCTCAATCCTACTATCCTCATACGCATTAAGTATGATGCCTAACGATGTACGTGAGAGTTCTATCTTTATGATGTTTCAGACATATTGTGGATCTATGGAACGTGCCTATAGTGCTCCCCGCTCCCTCGTTCCTATCGATTTCCCTACCCATGAAGTAACTTGTCGAGTGTGTATCATAATACCCAGTGTGCGCTCTCTCAATTGCCTTATGTATGACGTTTCTCAGATAATAACGAAGAGTCCCATGAGCGTGCTCGACTTGATAGTATAGAGGCGTAGTAAGCGTGTTGCTAGAGATATACAGCGAATCCGATGATGTCGACTCTCATATTATGTTGTCTCTCTTGATGTATCATTGCACTATTATGTCCCTTGTGCTATATGTCGACGACTCATACAACGGACGCCGCCCCCTCTGTTCTACCTAATGAGTAGACGGGAAAATCCTACTGGTAGACTGAGCTCACTCTATACCTTCTATCTCCACGCCGTGTTAGCGCCAGAGAGCGCTCCCTACAGTCCGGAGACCCCCCCAACCCCCCCCTCACGGACCGAACACCTATTACCTAACCAACCTTATAAACTTCTTTTAATAAATACTTGGTTTTTAGTCTTTTGGTATTGTTCACAGCCTTAAAACCATTTGAAAACATCGATCAAGGTATTTTGATAAAAACCAAAACATTTAGTACCTTGATGGTTTTACTTTTCAGAAAAGCTCCCCCTGCATATGTGCATCGATAACCGAAAATGTTTAGCACATACGAGGAAGGAGTTCACACATGAGTCTTTAAGATCACATTATACAAGTTTATATTTTATATTATTGATCACATTTTCTCCCTTATCAAAAAATGTCAAATCAACTTGATATTTTGGAACTAATTGATTCAAATATATATATAACTTATTTGGGGAAAAATGTTTCAGATTATAATGATAAGCCTTATGGAACATTTTAATGTTCCCTCACCTGTTGAGGGTATTTATGTGTTTGATACGTAATTAGAAATTTTTTAAATTTAATAAGAAATTCTTGAATATTCATACTTTCAAACACTATTATTCGCCATTTTAAGTCTAGCAATTACTGATTTACATATTCACAAGGTTTTTATAATTACGACGAGATATGTCCTGATTTTATCTGAGGACAACATATGAAAAAAATCATATGGTTCGATGAAGTAGTCGTAGGTCTTCCCCTGTAATCTCTCCCACCAACAAACTCTCCAATTCCTCATTTAACCTTCTTTTGCAGCAGTTGTCTAGATCGATAGCTTTGATCATGGTGCGAGACCTCTTTTTGTCTAAACTACTCCATCTTCTCTTCGGCAAGTAATCCATCCTCAGGTTTAAAGCAATATCATGAAGAACGGATCTAACAGATTGTGTTTGTTTCGTTCTTTCGTCACTATACTTGTAGAGGTTCTTCCGTTGCAGCATTTCAACTTTTTCTTTGTACTTGTCTTCATAGGTAATTCCTGAGGGTTGCGGTTCTGTGCAGTGTATGAGTTCTATAGAGGATGTCAGACCTGAATGTCTCTGGCCTTGGTTTTATTGAGCTTCTTTGGTAGCTTTTGACTCACAATTTTAAGGTCTTCCACCCGCTTAGGATATGACATTACGTCTTGTAACATCCGTAATGCCACACCCAAGTCGAAAAATGACATTCTCTTTCAAGATTGAAGGTTTCTTTTGAACCAACGAGATTGCAACATTCTTCAATATCGGGGACAGGTGGAGTCTTAGAAAGTTCACCTTCCTTGAATTTGTATAATCGCTGATCTTTTCTTCGAACTTTAATCTCCTCTAGATAATCGTAATCATACCACTTCATAACTTTCACTTTGGTTACTGTTATAATTCTTTTCGTGGAGTACACATCATGTTTGGACACCCTGTTGCTTACGAATCTATAGAATTGTTGTCGTTTAGGACCCCAGTGAGAAATTCCCCAGACAACATATCTATCGTAGGTTACCTTTACCAGACTCCATAATGATGAAACCATGTCTATATGCTTGAATATCTACTTAGCAGCCTTTTTTTTGTTGTGGAAGTCGTATATTTTCTGCTTGTTCTCTTTCACCTCCTCAGATACTCGTGTAAGGTCATTGTTGATGAGTAGTCAACCAAGATCTACTTGATGACCTCGATACATGATCCAATAGTAGAGGCTTGTAAGGTCAAATAGATATTTCTTTCCTTCAAAGTTATTCCAGTCCATCAGTTACCGCTTTATAACATTCTTCAATGTTGTACTCGAGTTCCACACGAATTCTACATGTCCCTTTGAGAAGATTAAAAACTAGTCCAACAAGATGATCTTAAGATGGTTCAGGATATATGCTGAGAAGTCGATAGGAGTGCTTATAAGCTCGTCAAAATAAAGAGGAGGTTTTTTGCTTGAGAAATTTTGTTGATCCAGGTTTAAGGTGGTCTAAAGTCAACTGATTTTCCAACATTCCAATTAGAATCAGGGGTCGGAGGCCTTTCAGGTTTCTTGAACTAATCATCCTTTGAAGCAACCTCGACATTAGGTTGATCATCAGTATTACATGTCTTGTCCTTGATTCTGTTGCACTTCAGTGTCATCAACTATATGAATTGGCTCCTCTGCTTGAGCAGACTTGCCAGATGATTTAGGTTGAGAGCGTGTGGTGCCTTTGGATGAACTTGTTGACTTTGATTCCTTTGATTTTGAACCTTTTGTCAATTCAATATCCTTGCTTGTCTTCTGTCTTTTCATCCCTTGGTCTAATCTAGCCGGAGGGTCTTCATCTTTATCCTTTTATTTATGGTCTCTTTTCAATGATACAACTTTACCATATACCATGAAGAGATCCTTGTCAATGTTGTAAGAATTGACCAATGCTTTGTAAAGTTCCTTTTCTTCATCAGCTGTAAGATTCGACTGACTCTTTTCCATCTTGTTAATCAGGATCTTCTTTAACTCAAACTCTGTGAGTGACGCTGCAGCCTCGTATGTAGATTGAGGTTAAGAAGAAGATTTAGCTAGGACAACATCTATCGAGTGATTCAGTGATGGTGCTTTTAATCATAAGAGTCGTGAAGTCAGACATTGCCTTTGGTAGAATCTGAGGTATTTGAGTATTGACTTCATCGTTGATAATATCTTTCACTGATTTATCAATGAGATCTATGTATCTCTTCTTCTCAGCTTGAAGATTCCTCTTAAATTCTGCAGTGCCAATGACCCGGAGAGCCTTTTGAATAGAATCTTTTAAGTCTTGTGCCAAGGTGGGGCATTCCACCAATTGCCTTGGAATTTATGGATTTTTTTAGTTGCGAGGAGTTGAGCGATTGGTAAGCTTGTTTGGAGTTAGACAACCCCTTTTCCAAGTTAGAAAACTCTTTGATTGAATTCAAATAAAGATGAAAAGTCTGGAAGTATAGGGATTGTGGTTGCAGTTGGTATAGGAGTTGGTGTTGATTGGTGTGGAGGATGAATATGTAGAGGAATGGTTGTTGCAAAAGTTGTTGAGATTTTAGGGATTACTGTTACAAGTATGGTGAGAAGTGAGGGTGTCTGATTACATGGTTCTTCATGACGAACATCAACGTTCATCATGGAAATGATTTCATTTGGTTCCAGGCTGGTCAAACGTTTATTAAGTTTAGAAAATTGAGTGCACAAAGTCTGGAATGAGACAGAATGAATTTGCAATGGAACTTCAGGCTTTTGTATGTTCATGAATAGTTTAAGTGGTTAATGTGTGCATCATCCTTAAATGATACTATGTCAGTCTTGAGTAAACGATCATCATGACCATCATCAGTCTTCTGTGAAGATCATTTAGAACTCATCTAGGATCTATAATAAATAAAAATAAAAAAGGTTGTTGTTGCGCATCGGAATTTAAACAAAGACAATGTTATTAACAAGGTTTACATTCACATAAGCCCCAATTCTATTTGATCATAATAGAACGTGTTACCTAACTGTAACAGGGATCAAAGACACCTTGACCTTAGGGCTTAAACGATCTCATGTAGATCATACAAAGGGGAACGATCTCAAGTGGTGAGATTGTTGGTGTTTTCCTAAAACATGATTAACACACACACACAAACAATGTCTAGGGATCTCTTTATATATAGAGGTACATCTAGGTTACAAAGGAAACCTAATTGTATTAGGAAACTAAATCTTTCCTAATCTTGATCTTTATCTTTTTAAGCAAGTCTTCTAGAATCCTCCATCTTCTAGAATTCCATGATGTCGATCTTGATCCTTTTGTATCATCAAATCAATAAATCCCAACAATCTTCCCCTATTTGATGATGACAAAACAAACAGTAAATTGATTCCAAGATGATCCATAGTAGCCTAATCTTTAGCAACCTTCCTCTATTGAATAATATAGTTGTCTTCATTGAGCACTTGAACATCTTGTACATCTTCAAATCTGATCTTCCATGAATGAAACAGATTATAATCTTCCCCTTTACTTAAGATCTCCATGAACTTGTTGATACTTCTTCAACACAATGAAGCCTTCAATTCTTGTTCCATGCCATGCCACCACACTTAATAAGTTGCAAATCATATCATATCATCTCTGTAACATCTTTCTCTTTTTTTCATTATCCATTAGGGGACTGTGAACATATGCAACTTTGATCTTTACACTACAAAACCATATATTTAAACTTCTATCCAAGCTTTTCAATGTCTTAAAATTACCCTTTTATGAGCATAATACAAATAATTAATTCAAGCAGTAGAATTAAACTAGCTAGTAGGAATAATGACTTAGTAGTGTTATATTCTTACATAGGTTAAACTTGTTTTGTACAGTGAAAAACACTTCCACTACAATGGTGCATTTAACATATCTAAATGGTTAAACAATTTATCATATTCTTCCCCTAAAACCAATATGTTAACCATCTCACGACCAAAAGTAATAGAATCAACCATAAGAACGTTAACGAATAACTAAACGCGAATTACATGTAGTACCATCCATAAAGTGCAGACTACACAATTACTAACAATAGTATTCGATACCAAGCAGTAGGTACAATGAAGTAGAAACATTAAAATGCTTGTGTAGTAGTAAAATACTCTAGCAGTATTAACTTCCATTAGTTGCATTAACTTAGTTGCAGCAGTATTATACTGTGGGAAGAGAAGTAGTAACCAGTGTTTGAAGTAGTATTAACTTCAATCAGTATTAACTGATAACCAATTAAATAAACCTTTCCACCAAGAACCTAAACATTGAACTGCTTTGCTTCCTACGTTTAGATCACACTTTACTGTGATTACACTTGTATTCATCATCACATTTATTTCACCTTTTTTGGATTACACTTCGTATTCATAATCAAACTATTAGTTATTGTTGCAGAGTTATTTCTTGTATCGAACAGTTCTGGTCTATTTCAAGCCAAAACTATCAATGGGAAGTACAGATTTGCATGCTATAGTAGCATGGCAAGGAAGATAATCATCACTTGATCAACTGGTAGAACGAGTTCTTTGATACGAAAACCGAATCGAGTTAAGAGATAAAAGAACAAATAAACAAGATAAATGGTCTATTTTGTATGTGGATAACCAACACCCAAATTGGATTTATATTAGTGAGATAAAACTGGCTCCCCAATATTAAAATTCAATATCTATATCATTCAAATCCTACAATTACAATCCTATGTGGTCTATTTTGAATAGAACTTATCTGTTGACCTAAGGATTACATAATAAGGAAAACTACTAAATAGTGTGCCAAGAAAATTATCTAAAGGAAACTGAGTAAATATTAATAAGAAATATTAAATAGTTCTTATCAATACTCCCGGCCCCTAAAACACCTTGTCTCATGCGTGTTGTAAGCGGTCTAAATCTTGAACACTCTAATTCCAGGATCCCAAATCATCCTTTGTTCAAAGAGAGGTCCATACAAAACATGTTGTTCTAGCTGCAAGCCAAAAATCATAATAGAATAGAATTCCAGCCCACTTCTCTTGTAATTGATTCCTAACCCTTGAATTCCAGCCCACTTATGTTCAAAGATAGTGTAGTGAAAATCTTGCAAATCAGTTTCACTAGCGAGCTGCCAATCAGCTTCTCCTTGTTCCCTTGAAGAATATGTTCCATCTTTTTCCAGCTTCTTTTCCACGGCCTCTAAACCTGACCCAAGACCAACATCTTCTTTTACTTTTTCTTGTGCATAGCTCAATTCTTTGGGGTCTTCCTGGACAAATTCTTCATCAAAAATATGTTAAAGCCACATTTTCTTTAACACGATGATCTGTATTAAACAACCATCAGTTACTACTTGAGGATGTGAGTTTAAATATTCACATGCTTCAACATCCCTTTTCTGATTCAACCTGATGTTTTGTTCTTCGAACTCCTTTGTGTGCCCTACCCATACTATGATAATTGTGAAAATTGCTATGGCTTGTGTTTTCTTGGTTTTTGGACTAACATTTTGCAAGAAAAGCAAAGAAAAGTGTTAAATTGATGATGGAAAAGCTGTTTCTAATGGAATTGGAGTTAATGCTGGTGACTCAAAGTTAATGCTGCTAGGCATAACTTACTACTGTTGGGTTACTACTGCTGGGTGAAAGTTAATGTTGTTGAGGGTATTTTCATAAATACTTTGATTAAGGGTTTCAATCGATCATTTAATTAATTTTACTCTTTTAAATACTCTCTAACTACAAACCCTAACTTAATTTTATCATCCATTATCAAAATCCAACACAAATGGCGAATCTAAAGTTTGCGGATACTCATAACATGGTCGCATTTTTTTCTAAACCCGAAGAGAGTGATGGGTTTGAACAAATTGTAGATTTTTTGAATGCACACCCTATAAAGTATGCACTAAACGTTAATCCCACAATATATATTTCTTGTATCGAACAGTTCTGGTCTACTGTCAAGGCCAAATCTATCAATAGGGAAGTATAATTCCATGCCCTAGTAGATGACAAGAAGATAATCATCACTGAATCAACTGTTAGAAGAGATCTTCAACTAGAAGATGCAGAAGGTGTTTATTGTATACCAAATTTTACCATCTTTGAACAACTTACACTGATGGGGTATGAGAAAATTTCACAAAAGCTAACTTTCTATAAGCCATTCTTTTCCTCACAATGGAAATTTCTGATTCATACTATTCTACAATTTCTAAGTTCAAAGACTACTACATAGAATGAGTTTAGTAGTACTATGGCATCTGCAATTATCTGTTTGGCTACAAATCAGAAGTTTAACTTTTCAAAATACATTTTTGAAAGTATGATTGGAAACTTAGATAATTTGTCTGGCAAATTTTTGATGTATCCAAGGTTTGTGCAAGTGTTTTTGGATCAACAACTTGATGGGCTGCCAAATCATAAGAGAACTTATATTGCACCCTCTCATACTAAAAAGATATTTGGAAATATGAGAAGGGTATGCAAAGGTTTTTCTGGCAGAGTAACACCTTTATTTCAAACAATGGTGGTACAAAACCAATCACAAATGGGTGAAGGTTCAGCAATTGCAACTAATCCCCATCACACACCTACTTTTATTCAACCATCTCCTCAACCTCAAAAGACACAAAAACCTAGGAATCCTAAAATAAAGGACACTCAGATACCTCAGTCTAGTGATCCTAGTGATAATGTTGCAGATGAGGATGTCCATAAGGAGTTGGGTGACAGTTTGGTGAGGGCTGCCACTACTGCTTCTAGCTTAGAAGAAGAGCAGGACAGTGGTAACATAACTAAGACCCGATCCAAGGCAACACATAATGAATCTAGTTCCCTAGGAACTACTTCAGGTGGTGGTCCCAGGTGCCAAAAAACCATGGGGGATACTATTGCTTAAACTAGGTTTGAGAATGTATCTAAACATTCTAATGATTCACTGTTCACAAGAGGTAACACACTTCAAAGTGATGAGGATAGACTTAAACTTGATGAATTGATGGCACTATGTACCACTTTACAAAATAGGGTTCTTGATTTGGAGAAGACAAAGACCACTCAACATAATGAGATTGCTAGTTTGAAAAGGAGGGTCAAGAAGCTTGAAAAGAAAAATAGGTCAAGAACTCATAAGCTGAAGAGATTATACAAAGTTAGTTTGACTACTAGGGTAGAATCCTATGATAATGAAGAAAGTTTAGGTGAGGATGCATCCAAACAGGGGAGGATTAATTCTATTGATGTAGATGAAGAAATTACCATGGTTAGTGTTCAAAATGTGGATGAAGAGATGTTTGATGCGAATGTTTTAGATGGTGAGGAAGTGTTTGTTGCAGAACAAGAAGTTGTTGTTAAAGATGTAAATAATAAAGTTAATGTTGTTGAAGAAATAGTTGAAGTTATTAACTCTGCTAAGTTAATTACTGATGCTACTCAAGTTAGTGTTGCTGGTAATGTAGTTAGTACTGCTAGTGATGCAACAACTGTTAGTGCTGCTACAACAACTACTACTACAATTACAACTGTTGATGATATTACTTTGGCTCAAGCACTTATGGAAATAAAAAGTACAAAACCGAAGAAGAAAAGGGTTGTTATACAAGAGTTGGGTGAATCAACAACAACAATATCTTTACAACTATCTTCACAACAATCACATGACAAAGGTAAAGGAATATTGATAGAACATGTGAAGCATATGAAGAAGAAAGATCTAATCAGGCTTGATGAAGAAGATGCTTTAAAATTACAAGCAGATTTTGATGAAGAAGAAAGACTTGCAAGAGAGAAAGCTGAAAAAGAAAAAAAGCCAATATTGCCTTGATTGAAACATGGGATGATATACAGGCAAAGATTGATGTTGATCATCAGTTGGCTGAAAGATTGCAAGCACAAGAACAAGAAGAGTTGTCTATTGAAAAAAGGCTACATTATTTCAACAACTCGTAGAGAAAAGAATAAAGCATTTTGCAGCTAAAAGAGCAGAAGAGAAAAGAAACAAACCACCAATAAAAGCTCAACATAAAAAGATAATGTGTAATTACCTAAAGAACATGGAAGGATACAAGCTCAAAGATTTGATGTTGAAAGAGTTTGATTCTATCCAAGAGATGTTTGACAGAGCATTCAAAAGGGTAAATACATTTGAAGACTTTAGAACATAGTTGGTGGAAGGCAAAGAAAAGAGAGCAGGAACAGAGCTGATACAAGAGAATGCAAAGAAACAAAAGGTAGAAGATGACAAAGAAACATCGGAGCTTAAACAGTGTTTGGAAATCATTCCAGATGAAGAAGAGGTAACAATTGATGCTATACCTTTAGCTGTTAAGTCTCCAAGTATTGTTGGCTGGAAGATTTATAAAGAAGGAAGAAAAAGCTATTATCAAATAATAAGAGTTGATGGGAAGTCTCAAACATACATGATCTTTAGTCAAATGCTTAAAAGTTTTTGACAGGCAAGATTTGGAAGATTTGTACAAGTTGGTAAAAGCTAAATATGAGTCAACACGACCAGTGGAAGACTTGGATTTGTTGTTATGGGGTGATTTGAAAACAATGTTTGAACCACATGTAGAAGAGAATGTATAGAGGAATCAACAAGAATACAAAGTGTTGGATTGGAAGCTGTATGAATCCTGTGGAGTACATTCCTTGAGGATGAAACATATGCAAATTTATATGTTGGTAGAGAAGAATTATCCCCTTGCACCACTTACACTTTCAATGATGTTGGAAAAGAAGCTTATAATTGATTATGAAAGTAAAATGGCTTATCAGCTTCTTAAATTCATCATAAAACAGCTTAAGAAGTAAAGAAGTGTTTGGAAGCATCCTACTGGTGTTGATGAACCTTTAAATGAAGAAACTTGATGAATTTGAAGAAGAATATCAAGTTTAGGGGAGGATTGTTGGGATTAAAAGTCTTCTTGATGTTGTTTGAATTACTGCTACTCATGTTTGTGTTAATGTTGCTCAGATGGAGTTAGTACTGCTCAGAGACTTCAAAGAAATCATGCTAAGTGTTTACTACTGCTAGTACACAGTTAGTACTGCTAGTGAATATTAGTGCTGTTGATGAACTTCAAAGAAAATATGCTAAGTAGTTACTACTGTTAGTACAAAGTTAAGACTGCTCAGCTAAAGTTAATACTGCTAGTGAAAATATGCTTGAAGTTACTACTGCTAGTGAATATCAAGTTAATGCTGCTAGTTAGTACTGCTTATATGATATGTATTAGTTGTTTATAGAAAAGATTTTAGATACTTAGGGAAGTATTGTAAGCCGACTAGGATTCCTTGGTGTATAAAATGAGGTCTTAGGGCATAGAGTTTGATACACCAAAACCAAAACCAAAAATCAATCTTAGTCATATAATTCTTAGCTTCAAGGTCTTTGTAACCCTAATAATTTGAGAGTATTCGTATTATTATCATTAATAATATTGGAGCTTATTTGTTGAATTGTATGTTCATTGAATTACTGTTTCATTGATAATTCTTCTTAATATTAAAGATTAGATTCCGCATAATCTTTAATACATTCAAACACAGTTTCTACTATAGTTGTGTTAGATTTATCTAATATAACTAAACCTTAAACAAGCTTAAGGAATTTGAACTATTGAAGTGGGATCAACAATTTCAAATGGTTTAAGACTGAGAATAATACCAAAAAAGTGACCATGTTTGTAATTACTTGGAGTTATAAGGTGGGTAGGATTAGGTATTCGTTCCCACGATTCAGCCAGAACCGGAGGGATCTACCCAGGGACATTCTACTAGTTAGTGTAGAAGTACATAGGTATGATATATAAAAGGAGTAAAAGTGAGAATAAGGGAAAAGTGATGACTGAGATGGAGCTAGTACTAGAACAAACCCAATAAGGTACTAGTCATGGAGTCTCGGTTAGCACTAAAGGGTTTGAAGAATTAAAAAGAAAAGTTAAAATAAAGGGTGAAAAGAAAGAAGCCCTCCTTACACTTAGGCAGAATCCGGGTCAATACATAAACTGTCAGAAACACTAAGTTGTTGTCTGGTATTGAAGACAGTCGTCATGGACCCATTGACGCAATGCACAACCCTTCCCAGCCACTCAAGGTCTCTAAAAAGACTCTTGTTTTATTTCTCACGGAGATTACACGCATTTCTATCAACTTTCTCACTCTGAGTTAGTTGATATTGAAAAGGTGGCAGTCTGCTCCAGCCTCCGATTACTAAAACCAAAGTGCATTATCGAGTCTAGAGCCAAAAGAGATCATCTATAAATATCACTAGGACACTTTTCCAAAATATGCTTGCTAATTCACACAATGTGAAAACATGAAATATATCAAGAGTCCTACGCATCATCCTTGTGATTTTGCTAGAACATCAAAGTGATACCTTAAAGTACTCACAATGACGATGGAAATCCTTCCAAAGCCAACATTAAACAAGCTTTGCGGGTGACTTGTGAGATCCTATATGGATCAAACTTGTGATATTGGATATCGATTCGGTCCAGCTTATGAATTGACGGATGAGTTTGGAAAAAGATAAAACTGTTGGTGTGTCATAAAGACCGTTTGCATCTTGACACACCGACTGATTTTCCTAAATCAATTTTCAATCTTATGTCCATGGGAAGACTCACAAGGGTATCTGGACATAGGAAATCTGAACACGAATTGACGGCTTAATCGGGAAGATAGTAACTTACCGGTTCACTCTTACCGTGTTGTCTGCTCTAAGATGCTCCGGTAATGAGAACGGCTAGTACAGCTGCGAAACCCTATCAAGGAGATTCTTCGGAATTCTACCTGATCACAGGTAGTATTTATACTGATTAACGGGGAAATGTGGTTATTACAACCGTATTCGATGAAGTGACAAAGCCGCTTTCATCCATACATGTTGATTATTACTAGCCCTTTCATGCAGGTAATCTCGATGGTCGCAGCTATTGGATCAAGACAAGTAAAGATTCAAAGCCACATGCTCATACTTGACCGACAAAAGTAAAGACATCATGAAAGCTCAAGTACATGTTTCAAGACTTTCGCTACTCTGATACCGTACGTCTTTCTTGAAGTGACGAAGTATTAAAGTCAAAGAATTTCAAAGAAGTTTCTGTCACTCTGATACCAAACGTCTTTCTCGAAGTGACGAAGTGTTAAAGTTAAAGAATTTCAAGAAAGATGTCTTATTCAAGCTTTTAAGACTAAGAAACAACAACAATATGAACATGTCGGTCCAGAAGTCATAAGATCACAAGAAGGCAAAGATTACAAGATGGTGAATAGAGATTATGCTTGGTTGATGATCTTAAGAAGCTCAAAGGATCACATACAAGTCACGAACACGATACAAGCTAAAGCCTAAAAGTCTAAAGATGGCTACATCAAGATTCACAAGATAAAGAACATGATAACAAGACTACGAGCTAAAGATGGAAGACATCCATAGAATGTAGAGCTTAAGTTTTTTTAAATTGGAGTGACCTACCTTAGGGGGATATAGTTAGGAATCCAAAAAAGGATCCGTCACTCTACGTATTTTACGTTTCTAGCTCGTAGTCCATAAAGTATTATTTAGTAAGCTAACCGGGCCAAAGTTAGGAAAAGCCCATAGAAAGCCCATGTAAAGCCTATCCATGGGCCGACCATGTTAAGGTATTTATACACCTCTCCATACCTCAGAGAGGTGGTTGATTGTTTATTTTTCACACATTCTAATGCATTTTCATTTCTATGTTTACTTTCTCTCTCTAAGTGTTCATCCAACCACTCTCTCTCTCTAGAATCTCCTCTCTTTCCCTCTATATGTATGTTATTTGATTAGTCTTTACTTACCATGTTAAACTTGGGATTAGTAGGGTACTAGGGTAGCTTGACATCTATCCCTAGTGTAGGAATTAACAGATTATCGCCTTTGTCACATCAAATACTTATAAAGCATGGGAACTCTTTCAGAGGGGGTTAATAATCGGTTTAGATTATAGATTGGTCTTAAGGATAGTTGGGATTTAACCACTGTAAGCTTGGATGCCCTGCTCGTGTGATCGTAGGGGAATGTGGGATCACAAAGTAAGCATAGGACAGACCTTAAATGAAAATTCGGGTCTGTCGACTTTAGAACCACTAATGGAACTTATAATTAAACATTACACAGGAAAATGTAATCATCACATTGGTAATGAAATGGTTAGCTTAGCACGCCTTTCTCCCTGATATCTTTTATCCATTTATTTTATTGCATTTACTTTCTTGTAATTCTTAAAATCAATTCAAAACCATTTTCTATCGTGACAACAATCAAATTAAAAATATTAATCCTTAGCTCTTGGGATGACCTTGGATTTACCAAACTACTGCACTATATACTATCGAGTTCTCTGCCCGTTAGTGCGTGTATCGGTAATCGAGTTTTATAAATTTAAAACTTGGTAAAAATATATTCTAATCAAAATACGCATCAGATTGCATCTCCGCATTCATAGCACCAAGCCACTTATCAGATTTTGGATCTAATAGTGCAACTTTATAGTTACTAGGTTCATTAAGATCCCCTAAACTATGCTCCTCCACTTCAACATTTAGACATAAGCAATTAGGAGCTCGATGTGTTCTTCCGGACCTACGAATAGAAACAACTTCCTTTTGAGGTGGTTTAAAACCTTCAACCTCTAAAGGAATTCCGCTAGTGTTTTCAGAAGGTAATGTATCTTCATCTTGAATTTCTTCAAGTTATACCGCCCTCCCACTTATTTCTTGAGACAAAAGATTTTTCTCCAAGAATTCATCATACCTTGCAACAACAAATTTGTTTTTAGGTGGGAAGTAGAAATAGTAACCTATTGTTTCCTTTGGGTATCCTATAAAGATACACTTAACAGATCTTTATTGGAGTTTTTCAGGTGTATCTCTCTTCAAAAGAGCCTGACAAATTAGGAACTTTTCCATACCATAATTCATATGGTGTCTTATCAACCTTCTTGGTTGGAACCATATTGAGAATGCGTGTAGAAGTCTCTAGAGCATAATCCCAAAAGGATAACGGCAGAGTAGTAAGATTCATCATAGATCGAACCATGCCCAACAAGGTATAATTCATCCTCTCAGACACGTTATTATGTTATGGTATGTATGGAGGTGTAAGCTGTTGAACAATTCCACAAGCTTTGAGATAATCTTTAATCTCTTGACTAATGTATTCGCCTCCTCGATCTGATTGAAGTACCTTTATAGTCTTTCTGAGTTGATTTCCTACTTCATTCTTAAACACCTTAAACGTTTCAGAAACTTCATGTTTATGTTTAAGTAAATACATATAATCATAACGACTATAATCATCCGTAAAGATAATGAAGTAGCCATCGTTATAAATAGGATTAACATTTGGCACAGGATTAAGCATATCAATTTCATAAATACCATCACTCAGAATAACATTAAAATAAAGAACATAATTCTTAGAAATCAAAATTTCATAATCCGTAAAACATTGGATAAAACCATTGTCTACCAAACGTGAAACTGAAACAACACCTCTAGTTATAGTAGGTGCATAATAACAATTGTCAAAACAAATCACTAGGCCATTAGGTAAAACTAATTCATCACATCCAATGGCTTCTACTTGTGCACGAAAGCCATTGCTCACGCACAAATAGAGAGCTCCTTGTTTTAGCTTCCTTTCCCCTCTAAGACCTTGTTTTATGTTACAAATGTAAGTACCACAACCAATGTCATACACCCATGATTTATTAGAGAAAGAAAATAATTCTATAGTGAAGATACCTGAAGAACTGGCAGTGCCAACTTGCTTCTTTTTCTTCTTCTTAATCAACTTAGCAAGGTAAGCAGGACAATTCCTCTTATAATGACCCACCTCTTTGTAGTGGTGGCAGGTGTCATCCTTTGCCGGTTGCTCTTTAGCATAAGGTTTAGGATTTTTTTAGGCTTTTTAGGCTTAGGGATATAAATTTTATCCTTTACCTTGCCTTTTCCTTTACCTTTGCCTTTAGCATTAAGCGATTTCTTTTTGGATTTTGGATTCTACCACCTTGAATCGCCATTACTTGTGGTGTAGCATCCTTTTTAGGTAAACATTTCTCATACTCAATAAGCAGAGCATGTAGTTCACTAATTGTCTTCCCCATGTTATGCATATTGTAGTTCCTTACAAATCCATCAAAGTTACTAGTGAGGCCATGATTAGACCAACAATAATATCTTGTTAGAGCACATAACCAAGACGTTCCAGTTGCTCCACATATCCCTTCATCTTAAGTATATATGAGCTAACTGATTTTCCCTCCTCTTGTTTGCAAGCATGAAAAGTTTGGATTAGGTCAAACCGCTCCACTCCAGCCTGTTTCTTCAAACATGGATTTTAAGCTCCTAAAGCATTTCATAAGGTGAGGAATTTTTGAGCTGTCCATGTAGATCGGGAGTCATACTTCCGAGCATAAGACAAGGAACCACATTATGAGCATTATAAACCGCATTCCACTGCGCAAGTACTTGGAATCGGCAGGTAGAGCAGGGGGAATAGGCTATTCAATGACAAACAATTTCTTTTCAACTCTCAAGACCATCTCAGGTGAACGAAACCGATCATTAAAATTTAAACCATAAAGTTTTTCTCTTTCAAGCATCGACCTGAAAGCCGAATGGTTTATGTTTTAGACATGTAGTGCCATCTACAAAACATATAAGTTCAAGATTTTAGTATTTTCGATAATACTCCTTGGTGAAATTAACTACCCATGTTTAAATAAATAAACAATTAGTTTTTGTTTTCCTAAGGCCTAGATCCAACTTGACATACCACCATCACATCAGTTGATCTGCTAGCAATGGTGTATTCAAAAGGTAATTGACGATCAATAATTGCCACCGGTGCAATTCCTAGAACATTATGGGACTTATTTTATTACATTAATATACTAGTAAGCATGTTTCATCCTATCTATGCCTTGAGTATAAGGTCTCACCAGCTTACCTCAATTAAGTCGTCCAACCAAGAACTGTGATTATGTAACACCAACGTCTCACAAAAAGTGTATAATCACCTTATGTTTGCAATCTAACTACATCTCACGTAATGTAAAAGGCAAATGCAAGTGTTCTTTCAAATTGGATGGCAACAACTTATTTAAAAAAGTGTATTTTTATTTGACGTGATAAATATGTACGAAGAAGCATGCATACATCTTCATATCATTAATTTTAATAAAAAGTTTACTCAATTAAGTTATTTATTATGGTATCACATATTTTCTATACATCTCATGTATAAATAGTGTTACCTTTAAAAATTGACGATTCAACATGTTTTCAAATCTAAAGAATTCTTATTTTATTGCGGGAAAATGTTAAAGAATGATTAAAAACCATTCAAACCCTAGACCATTCGCGCTTTCTAAATAATTGCAAGATATCAGGGATTTACATAGTATATAAACCTCAAACCCTTGGTGATATGCCTTGCAAATAAATAGTACTTTTGCAAATTTCGTCATTGATAAAATTTAATCATTGATTTAAAACACATTATAAACTTATTAATTTGCAAGTCTCATCATGGGAAGTTAAGATATGAGCCCTAACATTATAGATAACCACACTCGAGTGACTCATAAGACTACGCAATTAATAGTCTATAATAAATCTTATTTCATAATTATTAGTCATGTTTTTATTTTTTTCTTTCGAAAAACCCTTTTATTTTTACACAAGTCAAAAACTTCTAAAAACAAATAAATATAAACTACTAATACACATAATATTTATTTAAAAACCACTTAACAATTAACACATGCAAATATTAACGATGATTCTAATGATCAAATAATTAAACTATGTATATATTCATATAAGGCTCCTTCTTCTAATGAATCGGGCCACATCCATCGATATAATCAATTGCGTAAGCCATATATAAATATACACCACACAGCACATAAAAGCTGATAGAAAATATCAGTCGAATTCAGGCCCCGACAGGATATAGCTAAGGTCTTCCTCAACTTTTGTTGTAAATTACAAAGTTGTAGCTTACTGTGTCGTGGATCTACCATAAACATTTCAATTTTTTTCGACGTACGATGAATATTTTACGAATATTTTAGTAACTATGTGTCAAACAATATGAAAAACTAAAAAACTCAACTTTTATGTTCTAATCATCGAATTTGCATGTCATCTAATTAACAATTAATTATGAATAATATCATATATCTTATCCATGATAAACTTGAATGTGTTTATCATGGATAACTAATTAACTTTTGTTAGGACCAATGATATCATTTCACTTCACTATGTTAACATAAGAATCAAAGATAAGAAGATGAGAAGAAAAAAAGGAAGAAGTTAGAGAGAGAAACAAAAGAGAGAAAGTGAATGGTTGATTATTTGCAAGTGTGAAATACAAATAAGAACCAACACCCTCTCCACACTTGGAGAGGGGTATTTATACCTAGACTCCTTAAGTTGGACGCCTAGCCTTTCTAACACGGGCAGGCTCGAGTTTTGGTTGGGCTTAAGCCCGATACACATGACCAATTAGATTACATAAACAAGCCTGTTTACCCTTTCCTAGCCTATTACAACATATCATCAGTAAAGACCGAGCTTCCATGATTAGTAGCTGAGCTTCCTTGTTTGACTCAATATTTTAAGGCTAACAATCTCCCCCGAAGCGAGGCTTCCTGCAGATTCTGAGCTTCCATGTTCGAAACATATTTTGAGGCTAACAATCTCCGCTAATGCGTGGTCTTTGAATTCCTGAGGTGAGATCTTGAATCTTGCTTCTTTAAACTTCTTGATATTGCTTTGTCAGTGAGTTCTTGAATCTTTTCTCTTTATTATGTTGTAGGCTTGTTCCTTCATGATATGTGATCTTGATCTTTAGCCTTTGTCATTGTCTTTCGACTTCGTCTTTGATTCCGAGATCTTTAAATCTTTTCCTTGTTTGTCTTGATCGTTTTTTCCATCTTGTGTTCTTGTGTCTTGACCAACATGCTCATATTTTGCATCATCTTGAAAGATTGCTAAAAATCTCTCTTGATAGACTTGGTATCTTAAAGGAAGATGTTGTATATCAGAGTTTGCGGAAGTCTTTGTCTTGAATTCTTGATCTTTCTTGATTCTTGAATCTTGATGCTTATAGTATGTCTTTGTAGTTTGAGCATGAGCATGTGGTAATGAGTCAGATTCTGTTGGAATGAGGCTGCAACACCGTCGTTTGTACCTGCATTTGAATGTTAGTGATAAATATCAGATATGGACGAATATGGCTTTGTTATTCGTCGAGATTTGGTTGTATTAACCTTCGGTTCTGTAGGACCGTTTTACAGTATAAATACTGTATCTGTGATCAGGTAGATTTAAAGAATCTCCTTAACAGGGTTTCCAGTTCAAAGCGTAAGATCCTATAACACAAATGTATTAGATTCACCATGCTTGCTTGTTTTAAATACCGGAACGTCTCAAAGCAGACAACACGATATGAGTGAATCAGATAGTTACTATCTTTCTGATTGAGTTGTCATTTCATTTACTGGATTGAATCGATATCCAATTGACACAAGCTTGATTCATATAGAATCTCGCAAGTCACCTACCGCAGAGATGTTCGATGTTGACTCTAGAAGGATTTCCATTCGTCACTGTGAAGACTAAAGAGCATCACTCTGAATGTTCTGGAAACACCACAAGGATAATGCGTAGGACTCTTGTTAACAGCTTGTGAACTTATTGGTGTTCAACAAGTGTTTGTCATGGAATGTGTCCTAATGTGATTTATTTATTGATCTCTTGGCTCTAGACTCGATTTGTACGTTTTGGTTTTAGTAATCGGAGGCTGGAACAGACTGCCACCTATCCAATATCAACTATCTCGGAGTAAGAAAGTCAATAGAAGTCGTGTGTATCTCCGTGACAAATGAGACAAGTATCTTTTGAGAGAAACTTGAATGGCTGGGAAGGGTTGTGCAGTGCATCACTGGGTCCATGATGTCTTGTCTTCAATACTAGAATTCATCTTTGTGAAAACCGATATCATATGTATTGACCTGGTTTCTGCCTAAAGTGTGTGGAGGGCTGCTTTTTTACACCCTTTATCCATACATTTATTTTTAATTCTTCAACCCCTTTGATGCTTACCAAGACGTCATTACTAACACCTTGTTGTGATTGTTCCAGTGTTAGCTCAATCTCAGTCGACATTATTCCCGTTCTCATTCATCTCTAATCATATCTAAGGACTGCTATTTCTAACTATGGAGTGTCCTTGGGTAGATCCCTCCGGTTCTGGTTGGGTCATAGGACTAATACCTAGCATAACCACCTTATAACTTCAGAATCGTCGTGAATTAAGATGTTGTTGGGTATAAGATCGTAACCATAAAACCATTTTCCGTAGAGTATAAAGCACTTTGAGTAATTTAGACCACTTATTATTTTCAAGATCACATTTTAGTTACATTTCTCCCCTTATTTTAAATACTAATTCACTTATTGTTTGAAATACCATGTGATTAAAAACTATCATGAAAATTCTGTGGGTAGAAAATGTTTCAACATGAATTATGTGGGACTTTTCTTCTTGCTCTCCCTCAATTTTACATATGTTTGACACCAACACAAATAATACCAAGTTGTAAAATGAATATAAAATTGAGGGTGAGATATATAAGATGATACCTAACGTACACTGCCTCAACCTCTTAACAAATATTCTAATGTAGTTTATGTCATTGTTACTGATTTGTTATCAAGAGACATTTAATATTGTTTTGAATACATAAGAATTATCGTGAGATGATGTATCCAAAATCATTAAAACTTTGGTTTTCGAAAAATCCCCCTCAAACGTTGACTCATTTTAAAAATGACACCAAATGTAGAAGAATTGTCTTGTAAAACTTTATGAGGGATGGAGTGTTGAACACATAATTTTGAAAGATTTTGAATTGTCATTGAGAAATTCTTGAAAAATTGTCTTCAACTCTTTGAAAAACATATGTTAGAAGACTTCTCTTCTAACGCTAATGTTAGGAATTGATGTGTCGTTATGTGGTGTATATTTTTATGATTCAAGTTTTAAATTTATATTTTGCCGACTAAACCAAAAACAACACTTTAACGGGCAGTGTAACCGATCGGTAGTAGTTTCGTGGTAAGTAGTGTGTCAAACACTTGAAGCGAGATTAAATCTATCAATTTAATTAATATATTGGTTATCTAATCTATGTTAATTCTATCCTATTCAAAACCTATGTCAGTCCTAATTCCTAATTCTAACGAGAAAAGGGGCGTTTTCAGCCTGAGAGACTGGCACGGTTTGGTTGGTGACTACAATCAATTCAAGGCACTTTAACCCACGCTAGCTAATTGACAGAAGATAAAAGAGCGGTCGAGCAAAATATAAGAAAACTGTATTAACCATTATAAATCCGATTAGAAAGTTGGTTTGTTTATTAAGTGCAATGATTTCTTCTCTCGAGGTGGCATATCATTCTTAAGACTTATGCGTTACATCATCCTAAGACCTAGACACATTAATTCTCTCACAATTAAAGCATCCGCATAAAGCATCCTTATTTGCTGATTATAATCTATCTTAGGGATTAAAGCAATGGTGATCTTGTTAAACCCTATCTCATAGAGACTTTACCCACTTACCGCTTAATGGTAATTTATACACTAGTAGTCCACTTGTCCAACTATCCAATGGAATCAGAACGTTATTTGTTGAATTATCTAGGTTCACCTGCTAGTCAACACGATCAATAAACCATTGGCAATATCCAATTAACTAGTTAAGCCCGAAGCGTATCCTAGACACAGATTTAGAAGGACAATATTTGTGATCCTATGATTCTAGATGTATAAATTACTATATGGAGAGCTATCCCAGACTCTAGATTTACTTGGTCCGTATCACTAGATCCAGTTGAATGATAGGTCGCATACAAAAGCGCTTAAACAAGTATAAATTGATAAACATAAACAAGCATTCAATGATAAATCAAGAAATCAAGATAAACAAATACCAAACATTCAAATCTTCATAATAATGGCTAATACCCGAAGGTATTAGCCTTCAAACGTCATAATAAATACAAAAGCAATTATTTAGCCAAGGTAAACTAACCGAGTTAACGAATGATACCAAAAACTGAACGATTACTAAAGTATATGGAATTACACGATGTCTCCTATGGAATTGATAACGTTGCTCGACCTCTTCTGCTCTTTTTCTCCTATGAAAATCGACTTTTATGGTTTAGGTATCGAGAATATGATTTAGCACACCTATAACTCGTTTTTAAGATTTCTATTTATACTGTCTGGAAGTCGGTTTGATACGACGTATACAAGGATTGGATACGGTGTATTGGGGATTTCTTGGAGTAGGGACCACGTTTGATATCTTCTAGAATATTCACATACTATTTCTTGAATACGGCGTATTGAGTCTCTCTGGATACGGTGTATTGAGCTTTATTCTTCTATGGTCATTGGTGAGTGCAGGCACGGATACGCCATATCTTCCTTGATGGATACGGCGTATTGGTCTTTAGAATAGCAATCTTCAAAATATCTTCATTTAAGCTCCAGAATGTGCGCCTTTTGCTAATATTCACAAAGTACTCCATAATTACTACAATTCTCAAATATAAACGATTAAGTAACAATTATTTGAAATAACTATACAAAATGGGTTAATAACATGGGATAAATGATGCTATAAAATAGATGTTATTTGATGTCATCAAATATCCATCCACTTGAGTCCTACTTGTCCTCAAGTAGTCTTTAGAAGTTTACAAAAATGTATCCCTAAGGATATTTTCCGTTAAAGCATTTATTTGATTTATTACAAGTACACAACCAAACACCTCACGAAATAGGAAGATGAAAACACTCAAATCACTCAACTAATCTACGTGGTAACATGTAACTAATTCGCTCAATTGCTCGTTCGTGACCAGTATTCTATCATAAGCTTGGCAAGGATACACATCTCCACCACTAAAGCCAAGGAGTAACAAGTTTATACAGGTAAATATGGGTTTTTGTATGGAAAGGCTTATGGTTGATCATTTTACAATCTTTCACCGGAAGTACCACTCCAACAAGGTAACTGAAGCACATATACATGGCCGTAATGATGAAATAGACATGTGTGTTCGATCACATCCCCATTCGAATTTAACCAACGGTTAGGATGAAGAATGATATAGGGTAGGAACCTTCTAAGTTTCACCAAAAGTCGTAAACCAACTAGGCAGCTAAGACATGCATACATGGCCGTAATGACGGAATAGACATGCACGCTCGAACAAGTCCTCATTCGCGTAAAAACAGCGGCTAATCATTAGGTGAGAGGGAAGTAAATTGTTGTTAAATAAAAATCAAGAAACAAATAGATTAAGACTAAGATACAAGTTGCTAGACACTTTTTTCCCGACCGTCACCATGATAAAGATACAACTATTTACAACGTCTTGATCATCGATAAAAAATAACAACCTAAGTTGGCGTTCCCGTAACGGTCAACTTCCTAATCATCCTAAAACTTTACAAACTCTACAAGGCAAGTGGCGATATCTTCCACTTTGTACAATACTCTACATCGTTGATTTTTTAAACGTATCAACGAATAATTGATCCTTCGTGTAATTCCTTCGGTAATGCTCTTTGCGAAACGATTATCTTCAAACTTTCTTTCTCTCTCTTTTTGTCAAATAACGTTACTTTATTATATCATTTATCCTATCTGTTTTGCCTACTTTTGTATAATTATTGCATTCTTTGGTGCTTAATTGCTTTAAAGTTGATAAATGCAGTAATTCAAGAGTGTTTTGTGAAGACAAGCTAAAAGGCGCATAATTTGCAACTAAAACGAAGATATTTGAAGAATGTTGATTTCTGACCAATACGCTGTATCCAACAAAAGAGATACGGCATATCCGCACCAAGACTTCATAAGAAAACGCACTTGGCCAATCCCAGTTCGACGTATCCCTTCTATCTACATATGTCGTATCCATGAAGATAACAATTCAAAGATACAGTAAATCAAATAAATTGGGAAAGATATCACTGATTGATTGAGAAAGTAGCGCGCACTCCAAGGAATCCAGCCCATATGCCGTATCGACCTAGCCAGATACGGCGTATCGAGTCTTTTTCAGACACTATAAATAGAAGACTCAAAAATGAGTTTTCAGTGTGTAATATCATATTCTTTATACCATACTCATTAAAGACGAATTTTAGAAGAGAAGATCAGCCACCAAGGTCAAGCATTGATCACGAATCCATAGAAGACATCGTGTAATTTTTACTCTCTTAATCGTTCAATTTTTATTGTTTGATTACGCTTGTATAATTATAATGGTTGTGGGCTAATACCCTCGGGTATTAGCCATCTTAATGAAAGTTTAATGTTTGGTTTGTTTTAAAATTGATTTCTTAATTTATCGTTGATTGTTTAATTATGTTTATCACCTCATACTTGTTTATGTGTTTGAATATGCGACCTATCATTCAACTGGATCTAGTGATACGGACCAAGTAATCTAGATACCGGGATAGCTCTCCATATCATGTTTCATATTACTGGACCAATAGGATCACAAATAACGTTTTGTCTTTGTCTTTGAATTATGAGCTTAGTTAGACCGGTAGGTGACCCGTTTATGTTTCAGCAATCATGCTCTTAATTAACTGATAAAGATTTGAATAGTGGACTACCAGTATATAAAACACCGTCAAACAATAAGTGGGTAAAGTCCCGTTGGGCTAGGGTTTTAACAGGATCACCACTGCTTTGATTCCCTAAGATAGATTATAATTAAACTAAAGGATGCTTTATGCGGATGCGTTAATTGTGACAGGATTAATCGTGTCTAGGTCTTAGGATGATGTCCCGCCTAAGTCTTAAGAATGATATGCCGCTTCGAGATAAGTAAATCATTGCACTAAAACAAACAAACCAACATTGAACTGGATTTAATATGGCTAATACAGTTTTCTATCATTTGGCTTGTACCGCTTTTCTATCTTCTAATTTTCTTCTTTTGTGTTTATTGTTTATTGAATTGATATTTGTCACCACCAAACCTGTGCCAGTCTCTCAGGCTGAAAACCCCCCATATCATTAGACAACGTATATAGCATAGGTTTAACCAGTAAATAGACTAATTAGAACTAATTAAAATACTGATAGAATATAGGATTAATGTTTCACTCTTAGTGTTCGACACCCTACTTACCGCGAAACTCCATCTTGACCGGGTACACTGCCCGTTAAAGTGTTGTTTTAGGTTTGTCGGCTAAATATAAATGTAAAACTTGATAATCAAATAATTGACCCTACACGACAACACATCAACTGGATATCGATTCGGTCCTGCTTATGAATTGACGAATGAATTTTGAAAAGATTAAAACTATTGGTGTGTCATAAAAACCATTTGCATCTTGACACACTGACTGATTTTCTAAATCAATTTTCAATCTTATGTCTATGGGAAGCCTCACAAGGGTATCTGGACATAGGACAGCTGAACACGAATTGACGGCTTAATCGGGAAGATAGTAACTTATTAGTTCACTCTTACCGTGTTGTATGCTTTGAGACGCTCTGGTAATGAGAACAGCTAATGCAGCTTTGAAACCCTGTCAAAGAGATTCTTCGAAATTCTACCTAATCGCATGCAGTATTTATACTGAGAAACAAGGAACCGTGGTTGTTACAACCGTATTCGACGAAGTGACAAAGCTAGTGTCGTCCATATATGTTGTTTATAACTAACCCATTTATGCAGGTTTCCTGACAAAGGTAGCAGTTTCTCGATGACGAGTCGAAGCCAATACTACATGCTCATATTCGACCGACATATATAAAGACATCATGAAATCTCAAGTACATGTTTCAAGACTTCCGCTACTCTGATAATCAAGGGTGAAAACCGTTTGTAAAATTTCATTCACATATTTGGTTCTTTATTGTTAACATTGTCAGAAGGGGGGAAATTGGTGAAAATTCTTGACAAGATGAAAGAACAAAGGTGATGCATTGTATCTTTGTCAGGGTATGTCTACTATGTCAAGAGCTTACGAGTGTATGATAAGAGAACATGTTTTGATTGATTGAGAGCTTATTTTTGGTAATTTTGACGAATATTGCCTTATATGCGTCAGATCAACGTCAGTTCTGACCGTGTTCCATAATGTCTGGGAAAACGGCACTTGACAGACAGTTTTAAGTCCCGGTCCCCAAAGTAAAGAAAATGTTTCTCAATGCAGCTGAAACAGTAACAATGTTTCAAATGAGCTGGTATTTCACTATTTAGTCCAATGTTGGGTGAATTTCACTCTATGAACTACTCCAGTTATGTCAATAGTCGTTTGATGTACAAAAACCGTACTGATGGACCTGATTAACGTCAACAACAAAACACAACTACATTTACTTCAATAATAGTTTATGCAAATACACCTCCATTTAAACATTCAAAACAACACATGAATCTACAAGTCAAGTACCAACTCATAGCAACCAACTTGCCACTGTCCTATTGAAGAAATTAATCAAGCAGAAACTCATAAAGAAAATGCACAAGTTAACGAAGATGAATTTATCAACATCTTCTATACACTGGTACATGAACAAGGGGAGGCATCTTCTTATTGTGTTGATTCGTCAAACATGCATACATTCTATCAACGACGTCCTTTAAAACATCGTTTAGACAAGTAGGAATCGTTTAGAATCAAGTCATTAGAAATCTTTCAATCAACTAGAACAAGACGTCGGCTAGCAACAGATGGCGAGCTGTGTATGTTGCATCACCGTGGTTAAACTGAACCCGTCGAGAACATCAAAGAAGCCATGGCTGATTCTGCATGGATAGAAGCGATGCAGGAAGAAATTCACCAGTTTGAATGACTAGATGTATGGGAATTATTCGACACAACATTATGTACAAATGTCATTAACATGAAGTAGCTCTGGAATAACAAACGTGATGAAGAGGATACTGTAATACGCAACAAAGCTCGTCTTGTAGCTAAAGGATACAGTCAAAAAGAAGGAATTGATTTCGAAGAGTCATTTGCTCCAGTTGCTCGGTTGGAAGCTGTTCGGTTATTCGTTGCGTTTGCTGCACACAAATCATTTTTAGTATACCAGATGGATGTCAAGACATCGTTTCTTAATGGACCTCTAAAGGAAGAAGTGTAAGTCAACCAGCCAGATGGATTCGTAGACCCACGTCATCCTGACAAAGTCTACCGTCTCAAGAAGGCATTGTATGGACTCAAGCAAGCTCTAAGGGCATGGTACGATGAACTCTCTAACTTCCTGGTATCTAAAGGATTTTCAAAGGTTCTATTGATCTAACTTGTTCATCATACTTAAAAACAGGGATGACATATTTCTTGTGCAAATTTACGTTGATGATATCATTTTTGGTTTCACAAACCCAAAACTTTAACTAATGCACAGCAAGTTTGAAATGTCTACGATGGGGGAGCTGAAATTCTTTTTAAGATTTTAGATTCACCAATCCCCATCGTGAGTTATCATTATAACCCAAACTAAGTATCTCAAGAGATACTTAAAAAGCATGGTCATGACCTCCTGTGATAGCATGGTACACTAATGGATACTAAACCCCTAGATGTGACTTGAGTGTGGAACTCTCGTTTGGACCAAAACGAAATAACTGCTAGCACCATATGGGGCACTCATGTACTTAACAACAAGTAGAGCAGATATTGTACATGAAACATGTTATTGTGCTTGTTATCAAGCGAGACCAACTGAAAAGCACCTCAAGGAGGTTAAACGGATCTTTTAGTACCTTAAGAATACTAGTAACATGGGACTCTAGTATCTGAAGGACACTGGTTTTGAACTAACTGCTTTTTTAGATTCAGATCACGTAGGATGTCTCGATACACGTAAAAGCACATTTGTTGGAATACAATTTTTAGGAGGTGATAAGCTAGTCAGCTGGTCGTCAAAGACGCAGGATTCCACTTCAATGTCTTCAGCAGAAGCTGAGTATGTGTCTCTCTCTGTGTGTCGTGCTCAAGTTCTATGGATGCAAACTCAGCTCACAGATTATGGCTTTCACTTTGATAAAATACCTATGTATTGTGACTCAAAGGAAGCAGTCTAGCATTCCTGTACCAAGCACATTGATGTCAGATATCACTTTATCAAGGAACAGGTTAAAAAGGGTATTGTTGAATTATTCTTTGTCGGAACTGAATACTAGTTAGCTGACCTGTTTACTAAACCCCTACCCGAAGAAAAGTTTAAGTATCTCGTCAGACGACTCGGTATGAGATGTTTGACTCCAAAAAGAAATTGGACGGTTCTAGCAGAATGAATTGCTTTATTAAATCAAACATCGATTTGTATATATTTTGAAAAAGAAATATAAAAAATATAAACATCTTCAAAAACAAAAATCCAAAATCATCAAATTTCAACAACTACCAAAAAGAATCTTTAAGACGTGTCTCTTGAAATTGATAAAATTTACGTACCTAAAAATGTCGATTAACATTGACACGGGTGTGTAAATGAAGTTCGAGCAAGAGTTCAAACGTTCAAAACATGTCATTTCAAATTTTCTTAATGACTTATATACATTTCAGTGCATAACTCGGACCTAATTGTAAGGAAAGTGTCTCTTTTAAAGACTTAACTTATCTATAATGATGAAGAAAGTCAAATTTCTCGGGTCTTGGGCTCCTAGACAAAACATTCAAAAGTTTTCAGCTCATGAGAATGGCTTACAGTTACTTCAGACTGTAACCTAGACTCAAATGTTAGGGAAGTGTACGCATAAGTGCGCTTACTCTACAAATAGAAGAGAAGTCTTCTATCATGTGGTTTATAAAACTGTTCAACACAATTTTTCAAAAAGAACTTTTAATGTCAAATTTTTTTACATAATGTATTTGTTAAAATTGTGTGTTCAACACTCACTTCCTCGATATATTTAACAATTGGTGTGTTTAACAATTGGTACAATCATGCTCAAAAATGTCATTTTCATAAGTGAATAAATTTTTGAACGGGGGAGCTTTTAAAACCAATAGCCTTAATATTTTTTTTGGTACAACTCATAAATGTTAATCTTATGTTATCAAAAAAACATTCAAGTGAATTAAATTGTGGTAATTCGAAAAGTCAAATTTTCACGAGAAAAATTGAGCACAATTTTTCAAGACCTTAACATGTCATTTCAAAATTTCTGTGCTTCATGTCTTAAGCACCACTGGTTCACCAGGCAATCTGAAAAAATGTTCATAATTCATGCAATCTTGTCGGTACATTTATCTCCAAATGAACACATTTCAGTCTCAAATTTTAATCAATTGGTATTTTAAATACTAAGAGATTTATCATTTAAAATAAGGGGAGAAAATGTGATTAAAATGTGATCTAGAAGAATATGATCATTAAGACTCTAAGTGCACAACTTCTAACCACATGTGCAAAACAATTTCGAATCTCGATGCACATTTGTAGGGGAGTATTTCAAAAGAATGAAAATCTCCAAAAGGTGTTAAAAATATGTCTTCGATATAATATCAAACACTTTGATTGCTTGTTCAACCGGTTTTATGGTATCGATCTATATACCAACAACTAATTAATCACGACGTCAGTGAAGTCATAAAGTGGTTAAGGTTAGGTATAAGTCGATGATCCAACTAGAACCAGCAGGGATTACCCACTGGACATTCCATAGTTAGATTAGAAGTACTTAGTTATGATTGGAGATGAATGAGAATAGAGAATAATCCAACTAAGGTTGAGCTACACTTGGAACAATCACAACAAGTGTTGTGATGAGTCTTGGTAAGCATTGAAGAGGTTGAAGAATGAAAAAGAAATATTAAGAAGCCCTCCACAAAACTTAGGCAGAAACCGGGGCTATACATAATCTATCAAAATCTCAAAGATGATTTTTGGTATTTGAAGAAAGTCGTCATGAACCCCAGTGATGCAATGCACACCCTTCCCAGCATTCGAGTTCTCTCGAAAGAGGACTTGTCTCATTTGTCACGGAGAGTACACACGTTATCTATGCCTTCTCACTCCGAGATTGTTGATATTAAAATGGTGGCAGTCAGCTCCTGCCTCTGATTATTAAAACCAAAGTACACAAATCGAGTCTAGAGCCAAAAGAGATCAAAATAAATTTTTAGGACCACAAATCTTGTAAAATAACTTGTTGTTCATTAAAATACTACAATTGGTATCCGAATGAGTCCTACGCATTGATATCCTGAGATCTTGCTAGAACATCTGATTGATACTCTTTAGTTATTCACAGTAACGATTGGAAATCTTCCAGTGTCAAATCATCAAGAACTGCACTACGGAGTATGACTTGAGATTCTATATGATCGAAACAGCATGTGCTAAACTGAATATAGATATTGGTCCAGTAGATGAATTGATGACTTAATCACGAAAGATAGTAACTATCTGTTTCACTCTTCATCGTGTGTCGCTTTGAGGAACGTTTCCCATAATGAGAACATGCAAGCCATCTGGGGGTTTGAAATCTAATACATCTGTGTTAGAAGATCCTATGCTTTAAGCTGGAAATCCTTTCAAGGAGGTTCTTCCAAATTAAACCTACCTGATCATATGTTGGTCCTCACGGAACTAGAGGTTATTGGAACCAAATATCGATGAATGACAAAGCCATATTCGTCCATATCTACTGGTTATTACTAACATTCAAATGCTGGTACAAACGTCGGTGTTGCAGCCTCGTACCCGTTAAGTCGAATTCATTACCACATGCTCATGCTCAAGCTGTTAAGGTCAAACATTTACCATCATAACTGTTGCTGCTAAACAAGAATGTAATCGGTCAGAAAGCTCAATTTCATATCAAATTTAACAACTCTGATAATCACGAACCTCTTCATCATCAAAGATATTTAAAGTCAAACAAGGAATCGTCCTCTGGGGAATTGTTAGCCTAGTCACATTTAATAGAGGAGATTGTTAGCCATGATGATAAATAGGAGGTTGCTAGCTTTCAAGGCAAGTATGAGTATGTCGGTCAAAAGTACAAATTGATTATGAAAGTCAAATCAAGATGATTCAAGACAAATAGATCATGTAAGATTAAAGATCTCAAACACTTAAAGTCAAAAGATAAAGGCTCAAGATCAAGATCAAAAAGCATGAAGGAACAAATCCATTACAAATAAGAAAAGATGAAAACAAGACCGAATAAGGCTAAGATAAAGTCAAATCAAGATAACCTCAACATTGGGGGAGATTGTTAGCCTTAATTTTATTAAATCAAACAAGAATGTTATCGGTCATCTTAGTTATTATTAATCTTAGTTTGTAATAGGCTAGTCGGGTTTAACGAGCTTGGACTTTAAGCTAATATTGTCTATGTTTCGAGATAAAGCCCAACAACAAGCCAACGACCGGGCCCAAGTAAAAAAAAAGCGCCACACATATGCTTAGACTATAAATGCCCCTTTCTCCTCATGTGGTGAAGGGTGTTGTGTACCATTTGTGTGTGTAACCCTCCACTCTTATTTCTCTCTCTAATATAATCTTCCAACTTTCCTTTCTCTTTTCTTATGGCTTATTCGGCTAATGTGTGTAACACCCTCAAATCTGAGTATGCAGCGGAATGTTGAATATCCGAGGGCGTTACTTTATGGATCAATAGCACAAGATATGAGAACGACCACTAAACGTGTCGTTTGAAAAAGATACATTGGATTAACAAAATACTTGTTTGTTACATAAGCTCATGGCTTCAAATTGTTCAACACTATAAGTAAAGATTCCGGTTTATAACAATTGTCCCCAAAAAGGTATTAAGACCCCACAATCTTAAAACGTTTGACTCTTAAATTATTGACTTTCCAATGTATCATCGCACCTCGTGCCTTATTGACCTGAAAAACATGCTTAAAACGTCAACATAAAGTTGGTGAATTCATAGGTTTATGTAAATCAATTGTAGGACCGCAAGATTTCCAAGTGTATGATTAAGCAACAGATGCAAACATCATAAAAGTAATTACGTTTTCCTAAGCTCATGACACTGAAGCTCGACATGTATGAATGCAATATATTGCTAATGAATGCCCGTGAATGAAGTTTTAACCCGAACATTCCATAAATTCGACTGGTCATACGTTCGTTCCGGTGATAGCTAATCACCGACGGGGATTGTCAATCCCAAATAGATCTATTCTATTACATTCTGCGCTCACAATCCAGTATTGACAGTTCATGGATAAAGGGTCTCAGTGGGTTATCGCTACTTAGGCAAACAACGTATAATTGTATAAAAATGTACACTTGCGTCCATTTGTAAATCAAGCAATGTTCTCACTCCCAAGATGAAATCATTTAAGAAATGTAAAACATGGGGGCTATGAATCACCTTAGTAAGTAGTCCTCTGAAAATGATAATTATATATCACAGTATGAATCACAACCGTCAGATACCTAAGGTAAATACGGCAGTCTTAGATCTACAAGTTCTAGGCTAAAGACTCAATGTATAAACTACAACAAATTGCCAGATTATATATATTGTTATCACTTGTGTGGTGGTGCACATGTTTAATGTATTTGTATTCAGTTGATGGCTCTTGGGAAGGTGTATGATTTCATATGTTCTTGTATACATATAAATGTTATTAATAAATATCCTTATTTATTAAGTCGTACATTAACGTGTATATTATCCGGATATAATTCGTCCGATTTGCTAAGCGTTTATAAAATCGCTCTTGTTTATAAAATACCCTTAGGTTTTTTATAATTACAAAACAACCCCTCTACTTTATGAAAAATAGAGTATTTACATTTTAGACCCCTTAATTTTACGTTTGTACACATTTAGTCCTTCGACTTTACAAAGTTACATTTTTGGTCCTTATATGTTCCACTAGCCCTTATAGTTTTCAGAAAGTCAAAAACAGTCCCTCAAGTTACCAAAACAGGGAATTGACAGTTTTAACCCTCAAGTTTACAAAATTACACTTTTAGTCCTTTAACCTGGAATTAAGTCTATTTGGAATTCCACTGGTTGAGCGGAGGTTGAACCCTGTCAAGTCCTCAGGAATACTACAAGAAAAATCTCGGACCGATTGGTACGTCCTTTTATTTGTTTTCACCTTCCGATCTTGTCTCTCTCTCTTCTTGGCGGATATTCGCGCAAAAAGACCCTCCTGGCATCCTTTTGCCATGTACTCTTGTGCTTTTGAACATGAGATACACTGTCAACTGGGATTTCTCTCCCGTTGATACTTTCGTGTCACCACAAAAATGTCAAAGTTTCATTCCCTATAGGGATTTTGAAACAAGTCTTTCTCATCCCCACACGATCATGGATTGACATTCTTAACAATGTCTTACCGATAATAACATCAAAACTAACCTAGTTCTTACAGGCAGTAGATCTATGTTGGAACGGTTGGTCTTAAGAATTTAAAGTGCAACCTCGTTTATTAATAGTGTCTATCCCTGACTAATTTACCATCAGCTAATTACGACCATCATAACATTTTTTAATGGAGATGGGGGCGATGTTAATTCAAGGAACTAAATGTAGTGGATATTAAAGCTTTATCGGCACCGTGGTCGAATAAGATAGATGCCATAATGGGGTTATTTAAGAGGAACGTACCCGTGACGACATTGGCATCAGGGTTTCCCGATGCATTTCCTCTCTTTTCTGCATTCCCAACTGCATAAACCCAGCCTTGTGCATTCCCATTTCCTCCATCCTTATTCTTCAACTTAGGACAATCTCTCTTGAAATGCCCTGGTGCTCCACACTCAAAACAACCATTTCCCGCTAGTCTGCCCTATTGCCCTTTTGAGTTTTAAGCAATATTTGTATACCGTCACTCCTGCAATCGCGAGCAAAATGCCGTAACTTTGTTGCACTTGTGGCATTCTGGGTGCTCAACGCCATTTGTGGTGAAGATGGCACTTGGTTTGTACTTGGGCCAAGATCCCCATAGGTTCCCTTTTCGCCGCCCCCATATTGATAGGACCTTGGCGACATTCTCTGGCGACATTCTGCCTTTTGAAGGGTTGCTGTTGGTGTCCATGGTTGTTTCTGGATGAATCATCAGCCTTCCTTTTGTTGTCAGATTGCCTTTCAGCATAGGTGAGAAGTTTCCGATCCATCAAGTCATTGGCCAACTCAATAGTCTCATCCAATGTCTTGGGTTTAGCAGCTTTGACGTTCCCATAAATGTTGTCAGGAAGTCCACTGAGGTACTTGTCAACCTTCTCGGTTTCATTGGCAACAAACTTGGTACATATCAGGGTTAACTCTTGGAAACGTTCAGTGTATGCTGGAATGTCGTTTCCCTTGACTTTTAGGTTCCACAGCTCAATCTCTAGCTTCTTGATTTCACCCTGCGGACAATACTTGTCCGTCATCTTTCTCTTGAGTACTTCCCAAGTCATGGCATATGCCTTAGGACCTAAGGTTCTTATATGACCATTCTACCAAGTCAAAGCAGCACCTAACAGAGTGCAGGTGGCAAACTTTACTTGATTCTCAATAGCACAACCACTTATATTGAAAACTGACTCCATCTTCTCAATCTACCGAGTCAAACCGACCACGCCTTCAGTTCCCTTGAAGTTCAAAGGTTGACACTTCATTAAGTCAGCGTAAAAACAAGGGCGCGCAGTTTGCACATTCCTTCGGTTATCCTCGTGCGAATTGTGGCTTCCATCTCCATTGGTGGAGTTTCGCAAAAGAGATTGGTCAATCATTGCTTGGATGGATTCTGGAGTCATGTTGTTTGGGTTGGTGTTGTTAACAAGGGTATTTGGTCCTCTTCTGGTCGTAGGTGCCATGATTTGTCTAGATCACAAAAGACAAAACATGAGGTTATATGACAGAATATAATAATGTACAGATGAGATATCAACACAAGATAGGTATATAGTACAACATAACACATCTATTTCATTCATAACTTTGAAAATTTTACATGAAATAGTTGTCGGAGTACACATAATACAATACAAAAGATCTAAGGCTATGTTAGCAGGGAAAACCCCTAATACTTAACATGCCTGTACAATGACCTATCAAGATAAAATAACATAAATCACTAGATGTGGCTGTCAGCATCCCCAGAAGCATCCTGGTGATGTGGAATCCTAGCCTCTGGTCCAGGCTGTCTAGCTCTCCTCTGCTGCCCTCGCAGTGCTAACAACTCGGCCTGCATGTCGCTCATCTCTCGCCTCATGTCTCTAATGACTCAGAGAGCCTCTACCATCTGGTCCTGACGTCTACGGTCAGTCTCTCGAAGTGCTGCTAACTCAGCCTGCTGCATCTGAAAGCGAGTCTCATGTACCTGGTGCTGTGTCTGAATGAGAGTACCTTGCAGCTGTAGCTGTGTCTGGTGTGCCTGGAGATGGGTCTCGTGTGCATACACATGATCACGATGGGTCTGAAGCTCCTGATGAGTCGCCTGACTCAATCCTATCGAGTGAGCCCAAGCCTCTCGGGAAGCATAGGCCTCCTCCTCCACCATCCATACTGTCTCCTGGAGAGTCATCCTATCCCCCATAAGTAAATCGACCCGCTGCGAGTCCATATCGACTCGCTGTGATATACGAGACCTACTATCCTGAGCATCCTCTAGTAAAGCATACAAGTCATGTGTATCATGCTCATGGAGCTCAGCAAGCTCTGTGACCCTAGTATTGACCTCTCCCATGGTCATAGGTGCTATCTCAGGAACTGCCTCTGTCGGATCTACCCAAGTATCCCTAATACCGTACCCAACATCTCTAATCCCTTGTCGCCTCTCTTCAGCATCTACCGTGCTGACAAACCCATAATCTATCCCCCGACCTCTGGTAGGTCTAGCAGTAGAACTCTCTCCAACCTCATATCGGGAGCCTAGAGTGGACAAACACAACCTCTTGCGAGGTGGCTGCTCAGACTCGGGAATCTCATCCCTATGGTCAACAGGTGGTGGTATGTATAGAGATGGTGGTAGTGGTGGTAGTGGGGGTGATGGTAATGCGGCAGTAACTGCATCAATGAGAGCCTGAGTGGATGCTATCCTGAGTGTCTGGATTTGGGTTGGACACCCAGATGATGGTAGTAAAGGTGATGGCACAGGTGGTGGTGATGAATGTGCAGGTGGGGCTGTGCACCTAGCAAGGCGCTCTCCTGCAGAGGGTGGTGATAGTGAGATAGGTGGTGATGGTGATGGAGTAGTCATGGCCAGAAGTCTCTCAACCTCTGCCTCTGGTGGAAGGGATATGGAAGTCTGAGGCCGGACGGTAATCCTAGCCCCAATAGTAATGTCAGTGGAGGGTGGTGGTATAACAGGCTCTGTTCCCTCAGGTGGGAAAACAGGCTCATCAACAGGTACAACAATAGTAGAGTCGGCCGGAGCTAAGTGCTCCTCCTCCTCCTCCTCGTCCTCATCATCCTCATCCTCATCATTGGCGTCATCCCTAGATGAATCGCCGTCATCATCATCTCCATCATCTCCCCCGTCCATAGGATAGTCAACCGGACCATCCTCTGTCTCATCATCCTCGTACTCCTCTGGATCCTCCTCGGGATCCGACTCAGTAACATATCCGGGTGACTCAGCAGTGGGTGAATCAACAGGAGGTAATGGCTGCTCCTCAGCTGGAAACTCATGCTCATCCTCCAATGGTATATACTCAGGGTATATAGGCTCTGGCACGTAGTCAGGATCATGTGCCTGTACGAACATAGGCTCACGCTCATCCTCGTCCTGAGGAACTGGCGGTGTCTGTGGATCCTCTGGGCCTGGTATGTAATCCGGTGATGGTGGGGCTACTGGCTGTATCGGGAGTCCGTCGTATCCTAATACGATGACCCGTGGAATACCTCCCTCAGATATCTCCTCATCATCGGCTCCCCAGAAGGCTCTGCCGGGCTCAGAGTCGGTGTAGACAGAAGTGTATGTGACAGCTGATGAAGCAGAAGACATGACTGCTGCAAAAGCAAAAATAACTTATATAAGTATTACTTATAGGAAAAATCGGTATGATATGTCTGTAAGCTTAAATTATAAAAGTCTTATAGTAATATACGTAATATCATTTATATACACGTATATCAATCATGTAAGCACTTAGTACCCTACTAATGCTAAAACAATGCATGTCATGTAAGCATATATGTGCTAGATGTAAACAAGTAATGCATGTATGTCCCTCGCAAATCCCATTTGTGAAAACAGTGTTTGAAAATGGTTATAGTCCAGACAAGACTTTTGACCTGGTTCTCTATAACCTTGGCTCTGATACCAATCTGTAACACCCTCAAATCTGAGTACGCAGCGGAATGTTGAATATCCGAGGGCGTTACATTTAACTGGCAAAAAAGTAAAATAATTTATATAGTATCTTTATAAGAAAATTCGATATGATATGTAAGGCTTTAATAATAAAGTCCTTATAGTTAATATACGTAATTCTTTTATATACACGTATATTAATCAGGTTAAGCACTTAGTACCGCTACCTAATGATTTAGCAATGCTTCGTCAATATAATATATATGCGCTTAGAAAGTATACAAGTAATGCATGTTATGTCCCTCACTAAATCCAATTTGTGGAAAACAGTTGTTGAAAATGGTTATAGTCCAGAAAAAAACTTTTGACCAGGTTCTCTAATTTAACCTAGGCTCTGATTGATACCAATCTATAACACCCTCAAATCTGAGTATGCAGCGGAAGTGTTGAATATCGGAGGCGTACATTATTAGGGTCAATAGCAAGATCAGAGAACGACTAATGTACGTGTCGTTGAAAAAGTTACATTGGATTAACAAAATACTTGTTGTTACATAAGCTCTGGGCTTCATGATGGTTTCAACAAAATTGATAAAGATTCCGGTTTATAACAATTGTCCTAAAGTGTTATAAGAACCCAAATCTTTAGTGTTGACTCTTCATTTAAAATATTTGACTCCCAATGTATTATCGCACTTCGTGTCATATTGACCTGAAAAACATGCTTTAAAAATCGTCACATATAGTTGTTGGTGAATTCACTAGGTTTATGGTAAATCAATTGTAGGACGCAAGATTTCCAGTGGCATGATTAAGCAACAAATGCAAGCATCAATAAAAGTAAGTAATTTCCTATGCTCACTGACACCGAGCTTGCGTATATATGGAATGCAATTAAAATTGCCATACAGGTGTCCTGTGAATGATGGTGCTATAACCTGCAACATCCAAACCGACATGGTATGCGTTGTTCCCAGTGATAGCTACGGTCAACCGAGCGGGGATTGTCAATCCCTAATAGATCTTTACATAACATCGCGGCATCGCACAATGTATATTTCCACAATAATCTATCAATTAACTGTTTTGTTCATGGATAATATAAGGGGTTATGGTAACTTAGAGCAAACAGTAATCCAAGCATAAAATGCTACACTTGCGTACTATTTGTAAAACAGGAGCAATGTTATACCCCAAGGATGTAAATCTTTAAATAATGTAAAAGTATGGGGCTATGAACCTCACATTAGCCAGTGGTTTAGTTTCTCTGAAGAATTATAACAAGTATCCAAGTAGGTAGTGGATCACATCGTTAAGTACTAAGTAAGTTACGGTCAAGTCTTAGCTTACACATTTAAAATAAGGACCATTGTTATAAACTAATCCCATTTTAAGTTTATATATACCGTGTTCTACTTGTGTAGTGAATGCACTAGGTTATTGTAGTCTATACTTTCGATGTCTCGTGAAGTAACGTTGTATTCATCATTACAATTATACACTATTCATGATCTTGTTATTTAACACGTTCGATGTTCTCCGGAATATTCTTTATTGTTTTTTCGACCGAGTGTTAAGTGTTTCATCAATTTCACTTTGGTTCTAAAGATACCCTTAGTTTCTATTATTACACTTTTAGTCTCTAGGTTTACAGATATTAATATTTATATTTAAACCTTGTAGTTTTGAAATTGACCCAATAGTCCATTAACTTTCGGGGTTTTAAAAGTAGGTCCTTAGGGTTTGTATTTAGTTATAATGTTTCAGGATATACAAAGAAATGGTCCTGGAGTTTTTGTCAATTCGCCAAATGACATTTAAAAACCTAGGTTTCGGAAATTACAGTTTTGTCCCCGTCTTTGTAAAAATCGCCTTTCACTCAATTAAATCCCGGACAAGTCGGTATTGGTCTTATTAGCCTAAATAAGCCAACCTAAGCAATTTTAGAGCTTATAAATAAGCACTTCGGGCTTATTTCGTTTAGTTTATCAAGGGTCCAATATGATTTAAATAGGTCCGAAAACCTTGAATAAGTTCGTACGGGGCTGTTAAGCTTACAATAAGCTCGGTGAGCTTATTGGAGCTTATTTCGAGCTTATTGGGCTTTTGGGCCCAGTAACTTATCTCGATAAGGGTATTTAAAGTTTTAGACTTTTCCCTAGTGCTTTTCCAACTCGCATTAAGCCGAAACAACAGTTTTCTTTTTATTGCTTATTCTAAATAAGCAAATAAGCCCTAATAAGCTACTCATATGGGCCGGTCTGGGCAGTTTAGGCCGGTGAGGGTTTTAAGTAGGTTGTTGGGTCCATTAGGGTCGTTAAGCTTATTTAGATGCAATAAGCGCTTGGGAGGTCGGTTTGCTTATTTAGCTTATCCGATAAGCTAATAAGCAAACTGTTGGGCCTATTGGGCCGGGTATGAACCCGAATGGGTTCTAGGGTTTGGGGCTCGGTCCATTAAGTTCTCAAGGGTACAAATGCCCTTAATAAGTTCCTTTAAAACTGTGAAGTTGGTAATAAGCCGGGTGAGCTTTCGTAGTGCTTTATCGCGCTTATTGGGCCCGTGAGAGCCAAATAGTTCAAACCCGGGTGTCATAAAAGTCCATTAAGCATTACTAGCTTATTTTCATTACTATAAAGGCCTAAACGATTCTGTTTTATTATTTCTTAGCTTTTACCAATAAGCTAATAAGCTTTTGGTTGGGCCGGTTTGGGCTTGTTAAGGCCCGGTAAGGGTTCAAAGGTGTTCAAGGAATACAAGGGGTTCATTTTCTTGTTGTGTTTAGGTTTTTATGTTTGATTAAGCCATACTTAAAGCAGCATTTAAGCTCACGATAAGATGTGGAGCTTATTCGTGGTGTATAGCTCATTTCGTGGACTCGGTAATGGGCTTGAAGGCCCCGTACTTCCCTTTAGCCATTTTTATTCGGTTACTCGGAAAGGCTATGTAACAATATGCCGCGTATTCATCTTGGGTATTCGTCGGGTTCCACATGGCAATGTCAATTTTGGGTCGTGTACGTATTACTAGCCGCTCCCCTAACTAGTTTTCAATGAAAGTTTACGTTTGTTAGTTATTTAATTTTTCGCCTCCTTTGGGTTAATGATTTTGTCGAAGTCACTAGCTTGTCCTTCACTATTATTGTTCATGTGTTTTTAACGAGCCCTTGCCCCCATAAGTGAAATGATACGCCACATTGGGCACGCACCTTCTATATAACACGCGGCATACGTTTAACAATTTCAAAAGGAAAGACATTATAAAACGTAATTGGTTATTATGACTTACAAAAGGTCCTAGAGCTCGAGGGACTTATGAGTAGACGTGTAAATCGCTAACCCTTAGCGTGTATGCCCCTTTGTGGATGTTTGTAGGTTCGAACAAGGTGATGAGGGTATTCGTCGTGGCTTATGACCCGAATAAGGGAGAGAGTGAATGCTTTAAGTGTGTGAGAGTTTAAAGGTTGGTGAAAGTGTATCATGTGAGTTGTGAATGTGTATTTATAGGCACTAAGCTTGTTAACCTTCCTAGTGCATAAACCAAACCAACAAACAGGGGGCGGTTTTGAAGAGTTTTAGTTAATCTCACATGGTTTTTGCTAAACCACTTGAGTACAAGTATTAATTAAGTAGTTGAGGTACAAGATTGTGTTAGCTAGGCAAATCTTATGATTGTTTGTGTTCTTTATTGCTAGTCGCGGCATTAGGAGTCCCAAGAAAAGAAATGGTTATTACCCAAGGTGCATGATTATTAGGGGAACAGTAGGACACATATTAATTACCTAGTTTATGTACATGTTACAGTTATGGATAAATTGTTAGAATGTGTTAGTTACTATAATCACCATGGTCGATTTTATGCAGGTTTTAATTGTCTATTTTCGACATTAAGGTGACATAGTACTTGAATTGGATAAATTTCGACTTTTGGTTTTTCAAAGTGGGGGATGGTTTTTGTTAGGTAAGACTTGTATTTCCCGGGGTGCGTCCTAATGTATTTTATCGCGAATCGTAACTATTACGTGACCAATAATAAATAAATACGCAACAGTTACTTATTTTCTCAGAAAATAATCATTTCTTACTTGGTTGAAGTAAAACTTAAATTTTTTTGGTGACCGTTTACTTCGTTGATGATTTCTTGTTACGCGGGTTTTGATCAAAAGTAAAAATTTAATAAGTAAAAACGCGTATCGGACTAAAATAAATAGTGATCATTTATATTGTCGGTACAATGACAAATTTATGAGTAAGGGTTCAAATTTTATCTAAGACACAATAAATGTTTTTGGATAAATATATAATTGTGGATTTATGTTTTAAATCCCTTAAATAGCACGTATTATTATATTCCGTGAGATATGAGTATGGGAGTATAAGCACCATAGTACATTATGTGGCTCTTAAGATTTTCCTAATAGCGTGTTATTGCTTCCATTCAATTATTCGTTCGCTTTATTTTGTTGGTTCGTCGCGTAGATCCGACGTTGCCTTTGTCGTATTGTTTTGGGAATTTTGCGATGTAGTCATTTACGATGCGTGCGAGATTGTCATTTATTATTTTAATTTGTCAACAGGAGGTAAGGCTTTTTTTGTGTCTCTTTACATACGTTGTTTTTTTTTGTGATTTTGTTGTAAATTTTTTCATTTTTTTGGTATTTTGGTGGTAAAAACGGGATTACGTGAAAACAACGACTGCAGGCACAATCAAATCGATAGATCCCCCATACTAGAACTAAACATTGTCCTCAATGTTTTTAGAAGGGTCTCTACGTCACTCTAAGCCGTTTATTAAGTATGCTTAAAGATAAACGTTAGTCGATTAGATTAGGATATTGGATTTCCCAAAATGAAGCTTGACGGATTGTTTCTCGAGGAGTGATCGTTATGGAAAAACTTGGAGCACAAGTGGCTTCAAAATCACAAAAACACAAGCAAACGAGAATAGGAAAAGGCACACCTACTCATACAAAAAAACACTTATTCATTATTACATATTACTGCTACGGATAAGCATGGGTTGCCTCCCACGAAGCGCTTGTTTAGGGTCACTAAGCTTGACACATTCCCCGAATTCATTAGTCCTTGGGGAAGGTTTAAAGATCCGGGACAACCATTTGTGGTACGTCCCCTCACAAGTAGTGATTATGTCGATAACGTTCACATTGAAGCTTTGCGCCAGATTTTGAGATATTCGACTGGGTGCATATGGAAAGGACTTGGGTAATGGTGGATCGGATCGGACCAACGGGATTTTTAACTTGCCCGAGAAATCTTCATTTCGAGAATCTAAGAGGAGGACTTGATCTCCGACGTTTAAAACGTGGTTTTCGATCTGTAGATGACATGACTTCCGTACAACGAGCTCTTGTATGGTGTACCCAGTTGGGTGTTTTGTAAGCTGTACGGATGTGCCCAAAGTTGCATCATACTAATTTGTCCTGACCAAGTGGCTACGGTTTTCGCCATACGGTCATTTTAAGAATTCAGTTTCTAGCACGATTAGATTACCTCAACTTGCCCCACTTGTTTGTGGGTGATCTGCGGTGGATGACGTGAGTACTCAGTATCTATGCATGACCTTTTTCAATCTGGTCATTGCAGAAATGGGTTCCGCATCACTTATGATCAGCATCGAGGGCACGAATTCTGGCAAAGGATGAGATTTAAGAAATTTGAAAACAATCGGGCATCGGTTGGTGGAGAGAGGCTTTTGCCTTCACCCATTTCGACAAGTAGTCGGCGGCCAATGAGTAATTACTTGTTCCCTCGTGAAGACCGAGAAATGGCATGAAATCGATACCACCAACACGTCAAAGATTTCGCAAACTTGGATGGAATTTTGAGGCATTTCATCTCGTTGTGAAATTTTTCTTGACGTTGGCAACGAGTCGCAATTTTTTAACCAACTCGTGTGCATCTTTGTATATAGTGGGCCAAAAGAAACCGGCTGCAAGACCTTTTTGGCGATGAGGAGTTTTTGCTCTCATGATGTCCCCATGGGGGTCAATTTGTGGCAAGCTTCGAGTTGTCGAGAAGCTTATTGCCTGTGAAACACCGCGGATCATTTAGATTCCCGCCACAAAATTTTAAATAGGAAGGGGATCAGTCCTAAAAGTTGTGTTTAACGTCTTGAAAAAACTAGTTTTTCTGCTGGGACAGACATGCACATTTATCAATGAAATCACCCGCGTTGTATATATTGCAAAATCGGCAAACCACGGGGTACTTGAGTTACCATGAAAAGTCACCATATTAAGTGTCTCGAGAGGTAATGTTTCCATTTATATCCTTTGGGTCAGAGACATTTTTTCATAAGGATTTTATAAGGGAAAGTATGTACTCGGCCGCGAGATTCTCGGCTTCTTTTGTGTCATTTACTTTGAATTTGAACTCTTGAAGGAGGAGAACCCACCGGAGCAATCTCGCCTTGGATTCATTTTTTGCAAAGAGATATTTAAGGGCGGGGGGGGGGAGTGATCCGTTATAATACCAATGCTTTTGTTCGATGAATGGTTAAGACCAGAATTTTTCAAAGGCATTACACCAACGGGCTAACAATTTCTTTCTCCGTAACTGGTGTTCATACAATTTTGCCTCGGTCATTGTTTTACTAGCATAGTGTATAGGCCTAAAGTGCTTATCATGACTTTGCCCCAAGACCGCACCTATGGCAAAGTCGCTTGCATCGCACATAAGCTCAAAAGGTAGGTCCCAGTCGGGGGCAATCAAGATTGGAGCTTTGGTTAATTTTTTCTTAAGTGTTTGAAAGGCTTCAATACACTTATTAGAGAAGATAAACGGAGTATTTTTCACAAGAAGATGAGTCATCGGTCGGGAAATTTTGGAAAAATCCTTAATGAACCGTCGTTAGAAAACCGGTCTTAATGCCAAGAAAGAAAAACTCGACACACTTGACGGTGGTGGGATGAGGTAACTTAGCAATCACATCGACTTTGGCTTTATCAACCTCAATCCTATTTTTGGAAATCTTATGGCCAAGGACAATGCCTTCCTTAACCATAAAATGACTCTTTTCCCTATTTAGACAAAGATTAGTGTCTTCACAACGTTTAAGCATCTAGTCCAAATGGGAGAGGCAAGTTCCGAATGAATTCCCAAAGACCGAGAAGTCGTCCATGAAGACTTCCATCGTTTTTTCGATCATATCATAAAAGATAGCCATCATACACCTTTGGAACGTGCCCGGTGCATTGCATAAGCCAAAAGGCATGCGACAATAGGCGAACGTTCCGTAAGGACACGTGAATGTTGTTTTTTCTTAATCATGAGGGTCGATGGGAATTTGAAAGTAACTCGAGAAACCATCGAGAAAACAATAGTACTCGTTTCCTACCAATCTCTCGAGCATTTGATCCATAAACAGTAGTGGAAAGTGGTCTTTATGGGTGGCTTCATTTAACTTTTGGTAGTCAATGCATACACGCCACCCTATAACTAATCGAGTCGGAATTAACTCGTTTTCATCATTTTCAACAACGGTAAAGCCACCTTTTTTAGGTACGCAATGTACGGGGCTTTACAAGTGGACTATCCGTAGTTCGGGTAAATTTTATCCGGCGTCAAGAAGTTTATTAAACATTCCTTTATTGATGACATCGTGGATTTTTGGATTCACCTGTCTTTGGTGTTGAACCGCCGGTTTGTAGTCCTCTTCCAAAGAATCTTGTGAGTATAAAATTCCGGGTTTAAATACGTTAATGTCCGGTGAGTTTCAAGCGATGGAACGCTTGTGTGACTTTTAAAACCTTATGTGAGCGGCTTTTTCCTCGACACTCTAGTCTGTTGATTTTTGCGGGAAAACTTGTTGTCACCCTTCTAAAAAGGGCGGATTAGAGATAAGGAGGTAAGTCCTTGATGTTCGATTCTCGGAGGTTCATCAATTTGAAGATTTATCAGTTTTAGCTGCACAACTTTTTGAGTTCTTTTCGATTTCAAAGCAATATTTCCTTAAGTGGGAGGGGGTAATGATGGATCATCACTGAGAAATACTTCAAGAAGAAGAATATCCCCCTCTGGGTCATAATAAGAGTCATCAACTTCCGGTGAAGTTGGATCATCTTCGATAGCAAGGAAAGCGTCGATCTTCGAGAGAAAATCACTTATCCGAAAGGGGTGTGAGTCGAAGAAGAGGTAGAAAAGATTTGGGTCATAATAAAGAGTGGGATTGAAATCGCGATCATCTTCGGAGAATAACCGAGAAATTATTAAGAATACTCATCATAAGCAATTTCAATGACGTCGATTTGGTTAAAGGAATTACATCATAATTAGAGGAGTATATCGAAGTTTGATTCAATGATTGAACGGTTACGATTCTTTTTCAACACAAAGAGTAATTCGCCTTCGTAAACATCAATCAATGCAATGTCCGGGTCTTTTAAGAAGGATCTCCTGATATTTGGGGGATCTCGGGGAGTCGACATCAAAGTTTACGACTACAAGTCGGTCTTGGGAATTGGAATTTCCTACTTTTACGTTAGACATCTTCGGCGATTACCGTTCGGTTGGGAGAGTTCGATCGTTTGACAAGTTACATAGAGTCATAAAAGTAGGAATGAGTGCCGGAAGAGAAAGCTTTTTCCACACGGATAAAATGGCATGAGATTTTGTAGCGCCAAGATCGGCAAAGTAAGCATTCATCCATTCCGGGAAATCACACGGTATGAGGAAATTTTCCGGGTCTCCTAGTTTTTAGGCGTAACGTTGTTGAGGATAACCGTCGAACAATGGTCATTAAAGGCGTTCTAGCAAATTCTATGTATTTTTTTCTTTGTTTCCATTATAAAGCTTTAAGAGTCGAGGCAAATTTTGGCATAAGTATCAAATAGCATACGTTAAGTAATTTCGAAACTCAAATCTTAAGATTTTCGTAAAATGTCAATTTGGTCATTAGCTTTTTCACGGGCACTTTCATCGATTACGTCTCGAAGGTTAACGTAATCGGACAGGTTTCGGGTTAGGTTGTTAGAGCACTAACGGGAGCAACAACGGGCTCAAAATTTTGAGTTTCAACATGGACAACCGGAGGTTGGACGGCTTTGGTTATTCAGTTATAGTAGGAGCACGTTTGTTGTCCTTTGTCACCATGGGTTAGTTTTTTTCCACACCTTAGGAATGTGAAGAAGTCGGTGGTTGATCTTGAGGTATATCTTAAGAGGCACACAATTCGGTTGGTTGATTGATTTTCAATTCACCTTTCGGGTTTGCAACGGTTTTTGCTTGGAAGAGAACCAAGCCTGAAGTAAGAAGCGGCTTGAGAATTTGCTATTTAGTGGCAAGTCCAGTTATATTGGACATTAGGTCTTTGCATGTTTTGCATAACCGCTCATTTAGCTTGATGTAGCTCTCAAACCTGTTTTTGACACAACCTTGTGTTTGAGGGCCGGATCCTCACCCCCGGATAAGTCGGGGCTTGGTAAGTTGGAGGTTGATTAACCTGGGGTCGATAAAATTACTTGGTTTAACCGGGGGTTTGGTGGATTGGTCCTTGTTTGTAATTATTCCCCGGTTTTTGTTGATTATGGTTTTTTGATTTTTTCCTTGGTTTTGTTGTACGGAGCGAAAACCGGGAGGTCGAATTTGTATTAGCAATGGGGCTCGGTAACGGTATTCCTTGATTGAAAATTAGCCACAAGTGCGATAGGGAAGCATATTCTTGAATATTGTCACGATAAACGTTGCCATCGGTGGTGAGACAATTTTGGTAAGAATGAGCACTACCTCAAGTTACACATTTTTCGTCGATCGCCTTTAAGGTCACGGGAGCTTGGGATTTTTGTTTATCGAGAATAAAAGTTTTCATCATATCTTTGAGTTCGGCAACATCGGTGGTAAGAGCGGCTACATCGGGTGAGATACCGGGGGTGGAAGTGCTCATACCCACTTTGGCAACAACAGGCTTGTTACGTGAATTATGAACTTTTTATTTGCTCTCGATGATTCTTAGGCAATCTCGAGGCATCTTATCCAAAACATTACCATTCGCGGCGGAATTCAACGAATCTTGATCATTAGAGTTCAAGGCATTATAGAATGTATCGAGTTGATGTGATTATGAAAATCCATGATGTGGGCATACCCGAAGAAGATCGTTGAATCGGTCCCATGCCTCATAAAAAGTTTCATCAAATCATTGTTGAAATCTCGTAATTTCATTTCAAAGATTTTTTGTTTTAGAAGTAGGGAAGAATTGTTTATGAATTTCGAAACAAGATCATCCCATGTAAGAATTTGATTTCGAGGGAGTTATTTTTCAAGGCCAAATCCCGGGCTGGCACCCTCGAGGGAAAATGGGATCAGCATATGCTTAACCGACCGACTCGGGAGTTCGAGAAATTCATGTTAGAATGTGATCTTGTTAAATAACGATGTGAGCATTGAGGTATTCTTTGTATTTCTAAAAAATTGTCTTTGTTATTGGAACAAGAGTAAGCAAAACCTTGCGTAACTCAAGTTGTCCGCTGTGATTCTCGGAAACAAACGATGGCATACTCGTAACCTCGGTGGGTTCTTCGAGCAATTGCGCACATAGTACGATTATCGGCATCGTAACTACGGGAGGATCTATGGCAATTATCTCAATAGGTTACTCAAGATCAAACGGTTCAACAAAGTCTGTGGGATTTGTTGTTGTTGACAGTTTGAATTACGGGATTGAGGAAACGATGGTGCTGCATGCACTAAAATTTAAAAAGAAAATTATATATTTTTTTGGTTTTGTTCTTTACCAAATTGATTCATATTTTATTTTAAAAAAGCACAATGAGATAAAGACACTTATCACTACATAATCAAAAAAGTATTATCGGTAACTCTTTTACAGAGAAAAAGCACAAAGGAGCGGAGAAATTAGGAAGCGCGAAGCTATTAAAAACCTTTTACTTTAGGGTGTAGTTACTCGATACAACCCGCTTTTACCCTCTTGGAGTTTATGTTTTTCTTTTCAAAGGTTGAACCGTATCTCGCAAGTGTCACACTAAGGCAAGTTTTTGATCTTTGGTTCGGGGAACTTATTAATGTATTACTTCATGTTGGAACGTTTTTATAGCGATGGTGATTTTTATGATATTTTAGGACAATGTTTTTATGTTTTTTGTTTTTCTTTTTTATATTATATATATGTATATTACTAAAAAGAAAAATAAAAAATAATTTTTGTATTTTTATATTTGTTAATAACAAAAATAACTTCACAGGGAAGGGTCTTCAAAGCAACTAATCTGTCAAACGTTAAAGACAAATGATTATCAGCTATCGACAACAGCCGAAAAATGACAAATTGAGAAACTAAACCCTTTATATATATTAAATATAATAAATATATAAATATATATAAGAAGCCAAAATCTCAAAGTAGGAAATGGGTAGTATTATGATAATCCGGGTCGTATCCTCAACGAGGAAGTGAATGGAAAGTCGATAGTAGTTGATATTTGATGCTTGAATGGAAAATGATTTGATTGGTTTTCTAAGTCTTCGGGAAAATTAATGCAATTTTACACTAAATACAATTAATTGGCAACTCAACAATTTTAAACTAAATGAAAATAGGAATCTAAAAAACGGTCTAATTTATCATCTAAGTCAAAATTTTAAAAACCTACCACAAGAAATTTTTGCATGTTTGTAAACCTAAAAAATGACAAAAAGAATTTTTCCTAAAAAGAATTATATATTTTTTTTACATTTTTAATAATTTTCTTTGAATTAAAAAAAAAACTTATTTAATCTATTTTGAAATCATAAAAAATGACCATTTAATCACCCTAAAATTCTAAAAAATGATTTTTATACTTTAGAAAAGTCTAAAATAATGATAAAAAATAGAAAAAAATGTTTCACTACTTTTTATAATTCAAAAATCTTTATTTCAAAATTAATCTAATAAGCTAAAATGAAAATTTAAAATCTAAAAGTGATAAAATGATCTTAAAATTGTAAATCCTAAAATATTTTTCTAAATAACTAAAAAAACTAATTTTTTTTGTATTTTTTAAAATTAATTTACTAGTTTTAAATGACTTTTTAAATTTTTTACCTACGGAAATTCAAGAAAAATACGAAATATAGATGAAATTTTTTGAAAAAATTCACTTAAGTCCTAAATGCTATAAAAGGAGCAAGAAAAATAAGATGGTTTGAACCAGCTTATCAGATAAGCTTTAAAAGCCCAGATTAAGCCACGGGCTTATATAATAAATAATGGGCTTAAAAAAGGTGATAAAGGAATTGTTCTGCCAAGTGATAACGAAAAGAAATCCACGGGCGTGGTAGTGGTAGTGGAGTGAGGTGTGTGTGTTTTAAGGGTTTGAGGGGTGAGGGTCCAGGGTTCGAGCCTGTCACCTTGGATTCAACCTTCCCCTTTTTAGTTTTTTTTGAATCTTTTTTTACAGTTATAAATAAGTGTAGCATCAACAACTTTTGTAAGAAAGGAATTTTAAAACTAAGAATAGCTCATAAATAAGCTTAAAAAGGTGACTGTGAGTTATAAAGCTTAAATGATAAACTGTTTGGAAGTTTTAGACTAAATAAGTAATCTAAAAATGACAATTAGTTAATGTAAGTAATAAGTTTATCCTATAAGCACAACTGAACAAAATAAACACAAACAATAAGTATTTCTGAGCTAATAAGACAGAATGCTAAAAAGACTTATTTAAACTGAAAATGTTAAAACTAAAAGAACCAGATGAGCTCTAATAAAGTTTATATTCTAAACTAAATAAGCTAAAAAGGCTTTAAACTATTCTAATAAGCATAATTAAACAAAAATAAGCTAAGAGAATAAGCAAAAAAGCACAAATAAGCAATTAAGCAATTTGGACAATACTTGCATCAAAAGAGCCCAAAGGGCAACTTTTGGGCTTAAAAATAAGCTCCTTAGTGGAACCTTATGGCTTAAGGGCTTATATTCCCTTAAAGCTGAAACTTAAGCTCTTGAATCATAATCTAAATAGTTGAAATTCAATAGGCCTTTAAATGGCTTAATGAAAAAACTAAAACACACTACCAGTTCATACTGATTTACAACTAGCATTTGTACTGTTTTTTTTTTTTGAAAAATGACAATTTTGAGCTTGAAACTAAGCACTCAAACAGATCCTTATAACAATTAAACCTTCAAACAGATTGAGATTTGACCTCAAAAAACAAGTAACAAGAATCAAAATGGAGTTTGAAATTAAGAATAAGCCACAATGATCAATTGAAAAAGCATTTTCTTCTTTTTTTCAACACTTAGTTAAAATTGACAGATTTTTGGCAAAATTCAAAACTAGTTAGTGCAGAACCTATTCTTACTTGTTTTGACACCAAACCATACTACATAAACAACAAATTTCACAAAATCTTAGGTCTATCAAATAAGCTTATATAATAAGTTTATGTTCTCAGATTCAAACAACAACTTTTATAAACTAAGATTTAGTTTAACACTTATAAGATTTAAACGACAGACTTTTAGACATATTATAAGCTAAAGCTAAATTAACTCAAGTAGTCAAAATGCATTTTTGACCATTAGGACCCAATTTAACAGGTTAAACCCATCACCCACATTTAAGTCTTTTTTTACCCAATTTTAACTTTAAATCTTGGTTTTTTATATGAACAAACCCTTTAAGACCTGATGTTACAAGCACAATAAGCTAGTACTAAGCATGTTTCAAGGTTGTTATGCACTCAATATGACAGAATACAAGTTATGATTTCTATATGCTAAATAAGACAGATTTAAGAAAAAACTTGCGCAAAAGATTTTTAATACTACTAATGTAAGATTTTAAGCAATTAACATCCATAAATAAGCAGTAGTAAGCTAATACAATCACAAAATGCAGTAAATAAGCAATGCTACAGTATATAAGCCTAAAAATTTGAAATTGGAAACTTACATAAAGGCCTTTGCTAAACCAAGAAAACCAAGCTTTATAAATAAGCTAATCTACAAGCTCTAGCTTGTCAAAAGACAAGCTAGTATTGTCAATAAGCCCTTCCATTTCTGGCTTATCATCCAAATATAAGCTTTGGTATTTTTTTGGTGGAATTTATGATTTTTCTTAAGTTCTTTTTATTAAAGTAAAAACAGATTGCATTACTAAGTTTGATAAAGAGCTTAAAACAGTTTGTAAAAGGTTTTTAACAATAAGGAACAATAGAACTCACAGTTTAACTTAAAAACTTCAAGCTTTCATTAATATTAAAAACAGTTTACAAGACTTGTAATTAAAAGACAATAAAATGGAAAATGACTTAAAAACTAAAACTAGGTTAAACTACTTGCCTCATATGGGCTTACAAGAACCTATTTATATATGAACTAAGAAGATTCTAGGTCTTGGGGTCTTGACCTCTTTTTCATGTGTTTCTTTACTGAGTGAGAACCAGGGTGTGTTTGTTGTGTGAGACAAGTCCATAGTTAATCTTAGCCTTCCAATTTAAGTAGAGCCCAAGGTCTTTAATCCAAGCCATTGATTTCCTTGTCGAATTAGATGTTTGAGGATTGCCAGCGTGTTCATTGACCCATGTGGGGTGGGGTTGAGTTGGGAGGTGATGTTTTTGGCATGTAGTTGCAGAGGGCAGAGGGGTGAAGAAGACACGAAAATGGCAAAATGGCGCCAAATTCATTTTTTGTGTTTGTATCTCTGTTTTGGGTAACAGGGGTGAAAGGTTTGGGAGTTGGCCAAGTTTGGCCCCTTTACTCATATATGTATATTATAGTGACAGTCCTTGTATTGTAAAGTATTTTGGGAATTAGCAAGTAAGGTCCCTCAAGTTGTATTATGTTATTGCACCAATAGTCCTTAAACACTAACGAGGTTAATGGTTTAAGGGACTTGGGCCTAACTACAGTTAGTGGGATTTGGGCTTAGTCTTTGTTTTGGGCCGTGTGTATTACAAAAAGGGGACTTGGGCTTTTTTATAAGGCTTAAGTCTTATAAAGTCTTCATAATGTTTAAATGGGCTGACCCGGCCCACTAGACAGATACGGGTTAGCCCATTTAACATTTCTTCGATATCGGCTCTGCCTTTGACTTTGACTTGACTTTGTTGGGGTTGATTTTTTGTTTGACTTTGATTTTTTGATCCTCATGTATCTCAATTCCAGTGCTCGGTTTTATTCCGTTTTGCTTTTCGATTAAGTCCTTTTTCTTGATTATCGTTACTGCCACATATATGTAAAGCATTTCATATACAATGTATTTTTGGTAGTTTTTGGTTCATTCTAAGCTTCGTTTTATTAGTATATGGTTATGTGTAATTAAGCAAAATCATTTCTACCTCGTGTCTTACTAATTTTTAGGTCCTCTAATTAGTACTGTTAGTGATTGTCTAAAATAAAGTTTCCTCAAAATATTTGTACATAAACTTTATGAATAAAACTTTCAACACAAGTTAATTCATAAACTAAACATATAAATTAATTAGTACTTATATTAAGTGTGTACATTCATTTTAAGTATTTTTTGACCAATTTTTTTATTTAATAATTAGATACATGTATGGCCTTTATATTATTCCATAGTTCATAAAATACAAACCTAGGTGGTGATTCACATATATATCAAGTATGTAAACATGTAAATGAATGAATAAAAATGTTAAAGCTCAAATAGACCTTATAGATATGTAGGAGGAGGATGAACACAAGCTTACAATTAAGCTTAAACCTTAGAAATCAAACCCAAGATCAAAACCCTAATGAGAAAACCCTAGAAATCTCCTTGCTATAACCCTTGTTAAACCACAACCTAAGCTTCCAAATCAATCCTAAACACCTTAGATATGCTTACTAACAATGCTAGAACACTTGTAGCTTTGTAGAATAAAAATCTATATGAAACCCTAATAAATTTTTAAGTGAGCCGTGAGCTTTTAGTGTGTAATGAGAGAGTTTCATCCTTGCTAGTGAATGAATGAGAGTGTATGAGTTAAATGATTTCTAGGACCTTCATTATGTAGTATGTGTTAATGTGTAGTAACCTTAAACTAACCATGGTGAGCTAGTTGGTTAAGGGGAATTGTGTTAGTGCTTCCTCATCCCTAGGGAGGTGGAGATGCCTTAAAAGTGGGGGGATACCCTAGATTGGACAATTACTAGAAACTTGTGATCATGGTACTTGGTGAGTTAAGAATGTTTACCAGTGGTTTAAATGGTTTATTTCTTGTATAAATCCCTTAGATCCGGTTCTAAGTAATATAAGGGTAGGAAATGAATTAATTTTTATGTATTGGGTATAAAAGTGGGTGTTTGTTTGACTATAGATAGGTATTGGTTCTTCTGGGTATGCCTAAATGTAATTTATTGTGAAACGTAAGCGTTTTACATAACCAATAAAAATAAAATAGGAAAAGTTATAAATTATACTCTTAATAAGTATATAACACTTGCTTGACGTAATCTTGACTTGTATGGTGTCCGTTTTCGTTGAAAGTTGATGTTGATTTTTTTAGCTTTCGCGGATTTTAATTTATACGATAATAATGAAAAGCGAAACGCGTAAAACCTAAAAATAATATAGGTAATAATTGAGTCGGAAAATGATCTGGAAATAATGGATTGTTACAGTCTTTTCCCCATTAAATAAGCCTTATTCAGCAAGCTCAAGATGCGGGACACCTTGATTGAGGGTGCGGTTTTTGTTGAAGAGTTGTGGGATACTTCTTCCTGAAGTGATCTTCAACAGTTCCCATGTGAAACTCAGGTACCTCTCTTGATGTTCCATCGAACTTGATGTGGGGTGGATTACGGCTTTGCTTTAACTGCTTTACTTCACGGTCTATAATTCCCACTGGTTCTTCAACGAAGCGGAGTTTATTATCAATGTGTATTTCTTCCAACGGATTACAACAGGTTCGTCGGAGATACACTTCTTTGATTGGATACATGAAACGTGCTATGAACCCTGCTTAACTGTTGAGGTAGTTTGAGTCTATAAGCAACGGTTCCCACTTTGGCTAACACCTTGAAAGGTCCAATATATCTTCGGTTCAACTTCCTCCGTTTGTCCAAACGTACGACCCCTTTCCAAGGTGATACTTTTAACATAACTCGATCACCAACTTGAATTATTAAAGGCTTACGCCTCACATCGGCGTAACTTTTCTGGCGATCACTAGCAGCTTGAATTCTTTGCTTAATTTAGACAATATTCTCGGTTTTTGTCTAATGTTATAAGTCTGGTAGATGAGCTAAGCGTCTCTGACCTCGGTCCTAAACAAACAGCGTGTTCGAACTTTTGACCATAAAGTGCCTTGAATGGGGCAGCTTTAATACTAGTATGATAGCTATTGTTGTATGAAAATCCGATCAGCGGTAAGTGTCCTTCTCAACCATTCCTGAAGGGAGTATATCTTGCTATCGCGCGTAACATATTCTTTCTATTGTCTGATGGTCATTTCGCTTTTCTTGCCCACATCAGACTGTGGATGGCTATGCGCGTACTGATATCAAATGAGTACCATGCATTCTGAACATTACCTACAAAAATTTTTGACGTAATCTAAGGATCACGATCACAAATGATCAAGACTGGTATTCTATGTCTCGTGACTACTTCTTTCAAGTCTATCGTGCATAGTTTGTTCCATAGGGTTATTTTCCCTCATCAGTAAAAAAAAATGTGTAGACTGTTGAGTCGGTCTACAATTTACCCATATGGTATATTTCCACTTTGCGGTTCTTGGAGTTGTGGTAACAAAATCCCTTAGTGATATTGTCCCACTTCAATTGAGGATAACCAAAAGCCAGATGGTTTTGGTTTTTGCTTTGAATTGTAAACTTGTCAAAGCTTGTACTAGGTGGCAGCAAATTAATGTCGGCTTTATGTTAGGCCCCCCTAGTATAATGGTTCATGTACTCTGTTTATTTTATCGGGGAACCGGATGACAAAATATTTTGAACTTGTGGAGCTCATGCATATCAGAGTCCGAGATACCATAACACGGCAACCAACTTTGTTATTCTTATACAGTGTTCAGTCCGACAACGCAGTTCGGAATTTATCACTATCTGGTTTTTCTTGGGTCTTTGAACTTTTCAATCAGCATACCTCCAATCTTCAGACTTGAGGTTTTTCTGGTATCATTTCCTCAATCTGAGCCTCCAAATCTGTTGGAAGATCAAACCCCAATAGTCATAACTAAGGCATCGAACCTGTAATGGCTCTATTTTGTTCTTTCCTGCTCAACTGGCGGTTCAAGCCACTCATTTGCTTTCCAGGGTAATAACGAATCTCACAATCGTAATCACTTAGCATTTTCAACCAACGGCGTTGTCTCATGTTCAATTCCTTCTAGTCAATGATGTGTTGTAAAATATTATGGTCGGTGAACATGGTACACTTTGTCCTATACAGATAGTGCCTCCAATTATATAAAGTGAATATACTGCGCCAAAAATCCAAATCATGAGTTGGTATAATTTTCATCCATGATTTTTCAGTTGTTGTGACTGGCTATAAACTATCACCCTTTTTCTTCTTTTTGCCTTTAGCACATCGCCAAACTCTTGATCGCAATAGCATTCACAGTATATAATAATAGTCTTCGCTTTCCGTAGAGTAAAGCCAAGGGGGAATTGGTGCACTACACAACTTCTGCTTTATCAATTGGGAAATTTGTTTTTCCTTTCACCCTAATAAAATTTGACATTATTTTGAGAAGCTTGGTCATTGGACTGTCGGCTCTTTAAGAATCCTTCAATGAATCTTCGGTAATAACCGGCAAGACCTAGAAATTGACGAATCTTTGTTGCAGTCTTAGAAAATTGCCAATCTTTAATTGACTCAATCTTGGCGGGATCCACACGAATACCCTGACTGTCAATCACGTGTATGAGGATAACTTGTACTTTTGGAATCCAAAATTCAACAATTAGAGAATTTGCATACTACTCATCTTTCTTAAGAAATTCAAGATTAACTTGAGATGTTCTGCGTTCTCTGCTGTTCTTTCGAATAGATTAGAATATCGTCAGTAAAGGCAATCATGAATTTATTCAAATATGGTTTACACACCCGATTCAAGAGGTCCATAATTACAGCCGATGCGTTAGTCGAACCAAACGGCATAACTTGAAATTCAAAATGTCCATATCGAGTTCTGAAAATGGTGTTTGGGATGTCTTCTTCATGAACCCTTAGTTGATAATAACCCGACCTCAGGTCGACCTTCGAGTATACACTCGATCCTTGAAGTTGATTGAACAAATCATCAATTCTTAGAAGCGGATAATGGTTCTTCACCGTTAGCTTATTTAATTCTCGGTAATCAATGCACATCCTGAATGATCTATCCTTTTTCTTGACAAATAAGACTGAAGCTCCCCAAGGTGAGGAACTGGGTCTTATGAAGCCTTTGTCGGAAAGTTCTTTTAGTTGGTCCGACAATTCTTTCATCTTGGACGGTGCTAATCGATAATGCGCCCATGCTACAGGTGTGGCACCAGGTATCAAATCGGTTTGAAATTTCACTTGACCGGTTTGATGATTACGGATAGTTCCTTGGAAATTTCTCAGGAAATCTCGAACAATTGGTTTGTCTTCAGGTCGCTTCCCCTCCAACTTGTCTTCGGCCTCCTTTGTGGTAACATGTGCAAAAAAGACATAGCATCCTTTTAGCAAGCACTTTTGTGTTTTGGTACACGAGATGATGTTTAATGGGTAACCGTGTCCTGTTATTATTGTTCGCTTCTGTCACCACGTAACAATTTATGTTTACTATTTAACCAGCGGTAATACGAATGATCTTCTCAGCACAAACTATCATGGCATGATACATTGACAACCAATCCATATCAACTATGACGTCAAAACTACCAAGTTCTGCGGGCATCAGCTCGATGTTGAATGGATGATTTAGTATATTCTCTAATGGCAAGCAAATTTTATAGCGAATTGTCCTAGGGCGACTAGTGATGTGTCTTGGCTTTTCGGCTTAGGATTTGGTATAAGATGATGTCGACTTTATAGTAAGATGGAGTAAAATGTTCTACCTAGTTATTATGATTATTAGCTTGATTCCTGTGTAATAACTTTTTATGGGTTCGCACTCAAAAATTTTTTGTTTCTTCAAGAATATCGTTGAAATTTGAATTTTGAAAAGTGTTTTATAGGTGACTACTAATGCATGGCATGGTTCCTTCCTGAATTATAATAGGTGGTTCAGGCTATGTATATTCTGAGGGAAACGTTGACCGATGTTTTTTTTTGTCAAAATTATGTTTATGTATAGTGAAATAATAAGGAGTTTTATAAGTTGACAAAATTATTCACAAAGGTCGGCTGTAAGGTTGTTGATTAGTTAAAAATAAAATGGTTTGTGAGAAATTCTTTGATGGTTTACAAGAACAATAGCTTAAATGACTCTTGTTACACTGGGTTGACAATAAAAATAATTTATGTGATTGAAATATGGTTTTCAGAAGTAAGTACAGTTAGTCCTTAAAAGTGATAGCTAAGTAGTTTATAAGTATGTTGCAAAATAGTATATGAGATGTCATAAGAAGGTAATCATAAGGTATTCTTGAAATGTTGTGATGAATTGATTTATAAAATGTTATTTATTGAACGATGTAAAATAATTTGGTCAACGATAGTAAAATGGTTATAAAAATGATAGTTTATCAATTCGATAGTAAGTAGTTTGTAATTGAAATAGACTTTGTTTATGAGACGAAACTAAAATTGTTTAGAGATTGTATCAACTAGTTTTTTAAGGAATCACGTGACAGTTCATAGCGTAATAGTAAGGAGTTTATGTTGTGGTAACAAATTGTTTATGAATGGATAACAAAATTGTTTTTTTTAAGAAATTAACCATCGAAACGGTTTATGAGGGACAACGAAATAGTTTATTGTGTGATTGTGATATGTTTCGTAAAATCATAATGTTTTAATAAGTGGTTTAAAGGAATAAATAGAGAGTTGAAATAAAATTGACGGAGTTTTCATAATACCATAATTTGATAGATAGTTGGGTTTATTGTTTTCCCTCCAAAATACTACTTGTTTTCTTAATACTACAAATCTCCAAGACTAGCTAGTACATAAATCCTGAAGCAAGATGTCTATGAGTGTTGTCCGAACTAATTGTTCACGAGCTCTTTGAGTTTCCTGAAGTCCTCTCGGTCCTGACGCTGGGACTCCTGAACCGCAGCTAACTATTGCTCCATCTTAATACGAACCTGTCTCTCACGGTTACGAGTAATCTTATCGATTGCCTCCATAATCTTAATCATAGTACGTAATGAAGCATTCTCTGCCTCAGCAATGTCTACCCTAAATCTCAGAGCCCTCAGCTCCTCCTGTATGGGAACTCCGAATAAATGCTCTTGTATGCCCCGTATAGCCTCCCCATGTTGGGCTTGTGTCCTCACAATGGCCGCTGCAGGAAAAGCAACTGCAGCGACAGGCTCTGGGTGAATGATATCTACCTGGATATCGATCGGGTCCCCAAGATTCTCCTCAGCAAGGACGGGAATAGTGGATGCAGCCATAACCTGCACAAGCAAAAGTTTATATAAATCGTCTTTATATGAAACCATGCAGGATGCGTGCACTATGAAAGGTACTCACGATATACGATGATGCATGGTGAATGAATATGCACACATGGCAGTGATGAAAATGTGACATGGCAAAATGGAATGCATCATGGTATGAATGGACGATGGTATGAATGATTGGTGGTATACATGAATGATGTTATGAATGAATGATGGCATATATCATATAAGATAGATTAATGTTTAGGACACGAGTTTATAGTGTACTTTGTCTTTAAGAATGTTTTAGTATTTATATAATGACTCTTATATAAATAAGTGTAAAATATACGCAAGGCAGTGTAAGTATATATATGTATATATATAAGACCAATAATAATATACTTAATATATTATAACCACGTATACAGAATCATGAAAGCATGTAGTATAACCAACTAATGCAACTCAATAGTGTATGTGTCTGAAAAAATCCACTTTGTTGGTGCAATGTTTGAAAATGGTTATAGTCTAAGTAAAAATATTTGACTTGGTTCTCTATAACCTTGGCTCTGGTACCAATCTATAACACCCCCAAAATGGGTCGCAGCGGAATATGGGTATGGGAGGCGTTACTTCATAATACAACAACACAAGATACAAGAGAACGACCTCTAAATGTGTCGTTTGAAAAGTAATCTCGTTGATTTCTTTGAAATTGATATAACATTTGTCCCATAATTACATCACAATGAAAAGCTTGAAAATAACCCAACGAGATTTGATCATTTGAATGTAAGTAGAAATCCATAAATAAAATCTTGTCAATTTTAGACTCCATTGCACATCAAGTAAGCCATGCATCTAATTCACCTGAGAAAAACATGCTTAAAAGTGTCAACATTAAAGTTGGTGAGTTCATAGAGTTTTGTAAGTATAAATGTAAATGTTGAAATCCAAAGATTTATAAAGTATGTATGACCATTTCAATCCTTTTAATAATCGCCAAAAATGTAAGGATAAATGTAGAACCGAAAGAGTTTAGTGTTTATTGCTTCACCGCAGTATAATGAAATGTGTTCAGTAATCAGTAATGTTCAACAAGATAGTGTGGACAGTGATTTCGTTAATTTTCCAAAATGTATGGGTCTACTATAACAGATACAGCACCACATAAATAGTATCTACTGTTGCGCTAAGCTCATGACACTGAAGCTCGACATCTATGTATGCAATTTAATGCAAATAAAGGCCCGTGTAGATGTTTAAACCCGTAACATCCAAATTGTTCCGACATGTATGCATTCGTGTTTCAATACTGTCGAAACTAGTGAGAGTTACTCACCCGAATAGGGATGTCAATCCCAAATAGATCTATTTATACACTCGCGCTTCCTTAACCGGTCATCCGGTCAAGAATTTAACAGTTCATGATAATGGGCAATGGTGGGTTATGTTACTTAGGCACATGTAAACAGGAGATGATAACCGAAAACACTTGTGTCCAATAAAAATTAACCATTGTATTCGTAAATAGCTTTGAGTACTTAAATCCATAAGTAGAAAAGAGTGTGATATAAATCAACTAATTGAGTTTGTAATGAGTATGTAAACAATTTCGTAAACGTGTATGCAAATGAGTATGTGACAAAGTATGAAACCAAGTTTGTAATCAACCATGTAATTGTGTTTGTAATGAATTGCAAAATCAAGTATGTAAACCAAATGTGTAGAATAGTATGTAAAAGATATTGTAAACGAACATGTAAATAAGTTGTATTGAGCATATATTCTCCCCCGAGATTTGTGAAGTAAATGTAAAACAAGTGAAAGAGGGGCTATAAACTCACCGTAAGTGAATGATCGATTATCTAATTCAAATAAGTGAATCGTCTCGGCAATCCGAATGCAACCTAATTATTTATAGGTCGTATGAGTATAACGTATTTTATATGAATAAAACATCACATGTTATATAGTTACACCACCACCTACTAGTTTTTTTATTAGATTTTTAACGGTTGAAATAATAATTAAACCGTACTTTGTTAAATAAATGCATATGTACTTGTACCCGTAAAGAAAGTATTATTTTTCATTTACTAATGTATCATTTGTAAAAACATATGATTTAATGTTTTTATTAATTACATAATGATATTTCATTATTAATTTAATTGTTTTATGAAAATAATGTATACAAGTAAAAATAGTGCGCGCGATTTTTAAAACCTCATATCTTTATCGTTTTGACTCCGTTTTATACGTTTCTTATGTCCACTTCGTCTGAGAAAAATCTATCAAAAATATCTATTTATAAAAATTAAACCTCTGATGAACAGGTAACATATATGTTCCATAACAGTTCATAAAAACTTTTTTTTATGTATTACTTCTATATAACTTATTCAAATGCATAACTTGTTCCATTTTAATTCGTTTCTCAGTTTCTTATGTCCCTTGGATTCGTCATGAAGAGGTGCTATGTTTACAAAATATGTAGTTTATAGATAGATCTGAGACAGAAAGTATTTATTATAGATAACTTTTATAAACATACTTTTATATGATTATTAACGTATCTCGTAAAAGTTTATTAAGCTGATGGGAACAAAAAGCCACAATTAACCTCTATGAGATCTAAAGAGATCCAACTACTCCATGTTTAGCATCTAGCTTATATAAAACTCTATCATTTTTCGTTCTTCGCAAATTTAAAATCTTTAATAAAAAGATCCGCGAATGCTTAGTCTAATAAAATAAGCTTAGCATATTTAAAGTCTATCATGGAAACTTGCAAACTCTTGGCTTTTTAAAGCTAGAATTCGCATTTTAAAGCTTCTTATATAAAAGACTAGCAAAAGCTTAAATTTATATAAGTTAAGGGGCAAGCTAGAGCGCAACATGCTCGATCAAGTCAAAATTTATTCCTTAAAAAGACAAAACTACGTGTCAAAACACTTATTCTATTTTTGAAATGGAAAAACGGGGTTACGTGAAGACAAGGCAAATGCAAGTAAGATCGAATCGAAAGATCCCCCCCATACTAGAACTACACATTGTCCTCAATGTGAGACTGTCACCCCCATACTAATTTCAAGGCATAATCCAAATATAAAGGGGTCTTTACGTAAATTTAAAGCCGTTTATTAATTATGCTAATAGATAAACGTTAATCAATAAGATCTCGGATATCGGATTCCCATATATAAGCATGCTAAGGATTGAAGATCGAGTGGACGATGGACAAAACCACGAGCACGAGAGTCTTTATAATCCGGGCAATCCTGGACATAAAACACAAAACACGAAACACGAGAAAGGAAGAGGCAAACCTCCTCACATCACACTTATTCATAATTATTATACTAACATACTACTACTAAGGATAAGCATGGTCTGCCACCCATAAAGCGCTTATTTTTGTTAACCGAGTCTTGAGCCTGACTCGATCCCCCATACTTGAGCTGGTCAAGGGGGATAGAAATGGAGAAACAGGACATCCAAGAAAGGAATGTCTCCTCCAGAAATCATCATCGGGCTCTCAAAAAATCAGAAGTGATTTTGCCCTGATGAGATAAGAGATTAGAAGGAAGAATACCAGGATTGAAAACTTTGTCTTCATTTTTGGATGAAAATAGAAGCAAAGTCTCAATCACTGGACAAAGAGGATTATGGATAAATGAGATAGAAAATGTATCCCGAGATAGAAATCTCTTGGATTGGACTTCAAAGAATATCCCTGGATCAAAAATCTTGTTTCTAGTTCCGAAAGGAAAAGAAACTTCAAGATCGGATCTGAGGGAATCATCAGAAGGAATAAAGTCTGAATCCAGTATAAGGGTTGGATGGGTGGGTAACACATTAGGTACATGAACACGAGGTTCTCCCACAATATCTTCCATAACAACACTAGTCAACTTTCCCTGATCGGGCTCAATCTCAAAGAGAAATGAATCATACTCGGGAAGAGAGTTATCAGCATGAGTAGTGGTACTGCCACTCCTCGTCTCTTCTATATGATCGTTAAAAGTCTCGAATTCAGGTAAAGACTTATCCGAATAAGAGAGAAAAGTATCGGACTTCTCAAAGAAAGAGTCACTATCCTCAACGGGGATAGGAAATAGGGAAAGAGACTTGAGCACACAATCAGGAGTAGGGTTGTCATTCAAAGATTCGATCTTAGCAATAAGAAGATTGATATTCAATAATTTATCATGAAGTATACCGTCCTTCACCTCCTCTAAGCTGATGAGCTCAGAATCGGGAGGTGATGCCTCAACGTAATCGATGTCATCAAAAGAATCGTCATCACTCAAAGTACAATCATCGTTAAAATCGGAGAAAATCTCAAAGTGATCGTTTAAAACATCAAGAGGAGTAGAATTATCACAAAAAGGCACATCACACGTATCGTCAAAAATACCCTCGGACTCACTTGGGATTGGGACAAGGTCCTCAACACTAGACTTTATTACTTCGTCCGATTCTGTTTCCGGGATAGTGCTAAGATGCTCGTCCCCCATACTTAGATATTTATCGGGTTCCTCGGTTGGTAAATTAGGTGTGATTGCATTAGACGAATTCTCTAAATATTCCTTATATTGAATAGTGTACTCATCATCACCGTCATAGAAAGTAGGACAATTCCAACTCGGAGAAATATATTCTGCCAGCTCCTCACTTATAATTTGCAAATCTTTAAGAAGTTTACGAAGCAATTCTTGTATATCCTCTGGTTGATGTTGCTTTTCTCTAAAAGCATGTTGAATTTCAAAAACTTTCTCCCAAGCTAGCGATAAAACTTTTGGCGTTTCTCTAAAAGATATACGATTAAACTTCATTAAAAAGGTTTGTATAGATTTCATTAGGTTTTCTCTGGCTTGCAAAATTTCCACACTCGTTTCTTGAGGAGGATGATGAATGACGGGATACTGCGGGGGTTGAAATTAGTCAAAACTGGAAGAATTATAGAAATTTTGGTTCATTTGTTGACACTGAAAACTTTCATGAGTACCCCCACAGCTTTCACAACAAATATATTGTTGTGGAAAACTCGGTGAATTTTATGGATAATAGTTATCACTATAGTTTTGATTGTAGCTCGGTTCTTGCTCATAGATAATCGAGAACCGTGGTGGACAATCATAACCAAAGTGAGAATCGTTTCCATATAATTCGCATAAGTATGTCTCGTACTGGGGCTGTGGAGGTTGATTATAAAAGTCGGGTGTATTATTGTAAGGAAAAGGATTAGGGTCATAGACAAACTCGTTTTCGGCTCCTACAATGCTACAACTTGGACAATTTCCACCGTTAAACGGACCTCCACACCCCGAGCAACCAAAATGGTTATACGAAGACATGTCGAAGAATTAAACGGATAAGAGGATAAAGAAGATAAGAATTAAACGATATAAGAGGATAAAGAAGAATATTTATAGATTTTTCAAATAAAACATAAGAAATAAGAAAGAAAAATATTTTTGGTATTTTTTAATATTTATAAAAGAATAGGAAAAATAAAAATTAAATAGAAAATATTTTTGGATTTTTATATTTTTAAAAAGTACGAAAATAAACTTTCCGAAAAAAGGATCTTCAAAACTCGAATACAAACAATCCCGCAAAAATCGCTACACCTCTCCCCGGCAACGGCGCCAAAAATTGATTCGTCTCCAAATACGTATATAAGGATATAATCAATAATAGTATAAGATAAGTATTCCGTAAGGTTTTTAAGAAGATTACTTTTAACCAAAGTGAGTTCAAAAACCTCCCGGGTCGTTTCCTCGACGAAGTGTGAATTGAGAATCGGTTAAGTTTGTGATCGTGTGTATGAATAATTTCAAAGATTTGAATTGTATTCTATTTCTACAAATATAAATGCAAAAACATTTAAAGACAAGCAACAATTAAAGCAATTAAAAATTTGACCTGAAAACGTTAACGGAAATCCTAAAAAAACGTGATTTAAAACTCTAATAACCCTAAAAATGTTTTTTTCATTTTTTATAAATCCTAAATGACTAAAAATAATTTTAGAAAAAATAATTATATTTTTTTGACTTTTATTTTATTTATTATGAATTAAAAACATTTTTAATCTAAATTAAATATTAAAACTAGTAAACTAATTATTAAAATTCTAGAAAAATTATGAAAAGTACTTTTATCTGTCTAAAACTTAAGAAAAATAAAATGGGAAAATAAGCTAACCCGAATAAGCTTTTAAAAAACAAATAAGCACTATAAGCTAAAAACTAGGAATGACTATAACAATTTAATGGTGCAAAGAAATGAATGAAAAAGACCCCAGGGCAGATGGTGATGAGTGTGTGTGCTAAGACGTATGCTATGAAAGAGGGAGGTCACAGGTTCGAAACATGTGGCCTTTCTTTTTGACTAAACATTTTTTTTAGTTTTCTTTTTGAAAAAAGCTTAAGCTACAAGCTAAAACTAACAACTTTAATAAATGAACTTTTGACAAAACTGAAAAATAAGCTAGAAATAAGCTAAGAAAAAGTGACAGTTTAAAAGAAATCTAACTTATGACTTATGAGCAAAACTGTTTTGGCTTTTTAGATTTAATAAGCTAAAGGAAAGGAAAATAAGCTAAAACAACCTTGAAGCTAAACCTAATAAGCACTAGAGACTAGGAAATAAGCAAACTGAATAAGCTGGAAAGCACTTAAAAGCTATGAGACAGCGGACCTAAAAACAGATTTAAAAGACTTTTTCCACTCTTTAAGCTTAAATTTAAGGACCATTAAGCACTCACAAAAAGCTATGAAATAAAAACAAATGAAGAATAGGACTCAAATAACAAGTATAAGCAAAATTCAAGCAGATTAGCTAATGAATTAGCAAGAAAAAGAGATATGAAACAGACAGACTACACTAACATATTTTTGGCTTTTTGAAAATTGTGACAGTTTAGAAACCTAATTCTAAGACTCAAATAGCTAAATAAAAGATAAAACTCAAAAATAAGCTATAGACTTTGACCCTAAGGACACAATTAAGCTAATTATAAGCAAACAAACCTTAAAAATAAGCTAGAAAAGCAAAGATGAAAAAGATCAGTATATGCTGATAAAAATCAGTATATATAGAACCTTGTTTTTAGCCCTAAATTCAAGCTAGAAAAAAGCTATTATGAAAACTCAAAAAGCTAAAACAGATCAAGCTTGATGTGCAAAGAGCTTGTATTCTCAAAATCAGACCTTAAAACAAAGTGAATCTAATCTAAATTTGTTGATAAAAAACTGACTTTCTAAAACCTTAAAAATCTACTTGACAGATTATGACTTAGACCTACAAGACAATTGCACACTTATATAAACTACTTCCTACTGCATTCATGATAAAAAAAACAAGCAATAAATTTACACCAGCAAGTCACTAAAGAGAATCTAATCTAATAAGCTATTTTATCAACTATAATCCTACAGATTCAAACCAATGATATATCAGACCTTAAACTTCAGATTTAGTTTTTAAAAACTTATAACAACTGACTATTAGGCTAAATTTAAGATGATTAAAGTTGATCCAAAATCCAAAATGGCTTAGGCAGCACTAGCAAGAGTTAGTGCTGCTTGAGCCAAACACTCCCTTAAATTTTGGTTTTGCATTTTTACCTTATTAAAGTATGAAATAAGCTTAAACAGATATAGAATAAGACAAATAAAGATCACATAAGCAATAATCAGCTAAAATTAGCAAGCAAAAAGCAGTAATAAGCAAATTTATGAAATAAAGAGGAAACTAAGCTTAAAAGAGAAAGAGTAAATGCAACTTTGATCCCAGCTCAAACAGGGATTATAAATGCTCAAATAGAGCTAATCTACAAGCTAGCTTAATAATCAGCTAAGAATAAGCCCCATAAGCCCTTCCAGAACTGGCTTATTCAAGACCCTTTTTAAAGGTAGTTTGAGCAATGAGCTTATTAAGATTAAAACAAGCTTAGCAGACTAAATGATAGCTTATTAGGAATTGAAGAGCTTATTTATATCAAAACAAATTTAAACCATGACTGCTTAAAGAGTAAAACAAAATCAAAACAAAATTTAAATTGAACTTTTATTAATCTTAAAAAGAGGTTACAAGCTTTTGTAAAAGAAAATTACATTAGAAAAAGAACAATAAGCTAAAATAAGCAACTAATAAGCTACACTACTCTACTCCTACTCCTAGATGCCTAATACTGTGTGAATGCTCTCCTATTTATAGTGTTGAGCATAACCTTTTAGGCCTTGAGGACGCTCCCTCATCTTCAATCCTGACCCTTCAATCACAATCCATCAACCACGCACCCTTGGATCTCCCCCACGTCATAGTAGCCAATAGGAAACTACAGGATTTCCAGTGTGGTATAAGTACATGTCAGAGCTTGTCAGGGGTTTCAAAAAGTAAGGGACGTGCGTGTGAGAGGGTTGGTTTAACCTTGGTTCGTGTGTGTGTGTGTCACAGGGTAAATAGGAGGGAAAATGAGTAAAAAGATAAACAATGATTATGTTTATAACTTTGGGTTGACTTGGTTTTATAAGTTTGACCAGGGCTTGGGCTTCATTTGGGCTTGGAATGTTTATAAGGTTTTATAGATTGGATTTTTGGATTAAAAATGGAATGAGGGTTTAAGGGTTTAAGGTTTTAAGGTTTATATAGATACAACCCTTAATGGGCTGACCCGACCCAATAAAATGGGTACGGGTTGGCCCATTAAAAATGTATACGCCTTCGGCTTCGGTTTCTTGCACTCTTTTCATTCCCGTGCTCGGTTTTGTCCGTTTTGCTTCGTTTTTGTCCTTTTATGCAATATTTGTTACCTGCAAGACACAATTCATAATACAAACGAATACAATGCATTATTCTGTATTTATTGGTCATTATTGGTCTTTTTAGCTCGTTTTATTAGGTAAAAGGTATGTGTATTTAAGCACATACCATCTATGAAGACCTGGACAAACAGAAAAAGTTTTGCGAGCTGATGAGCTGTACAAGTTCTCGGATGGCACACTCACGTCTGTTCGCGATGAGATTCATCACAGAGTACTCGACTTTCGTCTGGATTACAACTCGAAGATGCCAAAGAGAAAGTGGACGGTTGTTGACCGAATGAGATCGGGTCTTATGATTGAGTTGATCGATAAGCAGCTGCGAGAAAGGGAAATCATCAGAAATCTAGAGCGATTAGTTGGTGCAAGGGAACTCGAGATGGACTACAAACTTATAACGCGTACCGTTTAATCGTCAGGTCCAATCTTAAAATCTTATCTTGTGAATATTGTGAATATGTAGTATAGACTTATAATAATAGGCAATATAAATAGTGTTTGAGTACGAATTTTCTAGAATTTTTCAATAAATTCAAAAAATTTCAAATTAACGTACTCAACACTATATATATATATATAACCCTCATAAATTGAGGGGAGCATTTAATAGTGTTCCTAATACGGCTTGTTAATAATTGGATATATTTTCCCTGAAACCATTAATATTTGAATCAATTGATATCCAAAATATCAAGAGATTTGACATTTTTGATAAGGGGAGAAAATGTGATACTACTACTCATGTTTGTGTTAATGCTGCTCAGCTGGAGTTAGTACTGCTCAGAGATTTCAAAGAAAATATGCTAAGTAGTTACTACTACTAGTACATAGTTTTGACATAATCAGTTGAAGTAGTTAATGATGTAGTGAAAAGATTGCTTGAAGTTACTACTGCTAGTGAATATCAAGTTAATGCTACTAGTTAGTACTGCTTATATGATATGTATTAGTTGTTTATAGAAAAGATTATGGATACTTAGGAAAGTATTGTAAGCCGACTAGGGACTCTTGGTGATATAATAGAGGGCCTAGGGCATGAGTTTGTTAAATTATTTAGAACGTTATAGAATCTTAGCTTCAAGGTCTTTGTTTCTAATAATTTGAGAGTATTCGTATTATTTTCATTATATTATTGGAAGCTTGTTTGTTGGAATTTTATGTTCTTTGATTTACTGTTTCATTGATATTCTTCTTAATATAAAGATTGATTCAGCATAATAATTATACATTCAAACAAAGTTTATACTATTAGTTGTGTTTAGATTTTATCTATATAACAAACCTTTAAATGGCTTCAAGGAATTCGATCTATTGAAGTGGGATCAACAAGGGTATCAGAGCTTGTTGAGAAGCTTTGAATAGATAGAACCTGTTTTTGCTAAAAGATATGGATCAAGATTCTGCACACATGGTGGCTGCATCCAAAGTTCCCATGCTCAAACCTGGTGAGTTGGATTGGAGGATGAGGATTGAAACAATATATCCAGATGATGACTATGCACTATGGGAAGTCATACAGAATGGTGCAACCTTGCCAAAAACAACAACTGTAGAAGGTGTTGTGACAGTGATGCCTATTACAACTGCTGAAGAAAAGGCTCAGAGAAGATTAGAGGTGAAAGCTAGATGTACTTTAATGATGGGCAATCCCAATGAACATCAGTTAAAGTTTAACTCTATAAAGGATGCTTAGAAGTTGTGGAAGCTGTTAGAAAGTGATTGGTGGGAATTGCAACTTCTAAAAGACTCTAAAGAATCTCTTAAATCAACATTTGAAAACTTCATACTCCAAGCTCAGAGATGCTTGATCCAAACTTTTGATAGGCTCAAAGCTTGTGAGTATTGTTAGAGCTTTGGATGAAAGCTTTTACAAGAAGTGTTAACTCAAAGTTATTAAGAAGTTTGTCACATGAGGGAACATATTATGCTGTTGTGTGGAGGAATAAAGATATTTTGGATACAAGAGTTAGATGATCTCTACAACAACCTTATGTATATGAACTAAAGTTTAAAGGTGATATCTAGCTCAAGGTTCAAGCACACAAAAAACATGGCTTTGTAGTCCTCTTCAAAATAAACAAACTAGCAGAAAACTATTGAAGCAGTTATACTTGTCTCATGGAGTTTCTACTGCTAGCAATCAAGTTATGTGCTTACTCTATAAGATTGTTAATACTTAGTGAGCTGTTATTTGTGCATTTTTGCTAGTCAACCAAATAGTCCTCAACTTATACATGAGGACTTGCAACAAATCCATCCAGATGACTGGATGAAGGATAGTTTTGAGATTGGAAAAAATGGCCATGTTGCTATGAGGGCTAGAAGAGTTTTGAAGAATACAGGAAGGAAGCTTACTGTTAATGGCAATGAGACTATTGGTTTTGATAAGTCCAAAGTGGAGTGCTACAACTGCCATAAGAGGGGACGTTTTGTTAGGGAGTGTAGAGCTCTAAGAAATCAATATAACAAGAACAAGGAAAGCTCAAGAAGGAGTGTACATGTGGAAATATCTACTCTATTAGCTTTGGTGTCATGTGATGGTCTTGGTGGATATGACTAAAGTGATCAGGCAGAGGAAGGGCCTAATTATGCACTCATGGCTTTCTCATCTTCAAGTTCTAACTCAGAGGTATCTAATGATTCTATTTGTTTAAAAACTTATCTGAAAACTGTTGAACTTCTTAAATCTCAAAATGATCAACTATTAAAAGATTTAAAGAAATCTAAGTTAATGGTTTTAGGTTATAAGACATGTTTAGAGTCAGTGGAAGAAAAACTTGAAGTTTATAAAGCAAATGAGTCTATTTATTTACAAAATATTAAGGGCTTAAAATTTGAAATTCATATAGGAGAAATAATTATTAGAGAGATTAGGAAGAAGCTTAAAATAGTTCAAAAAAAAGATGGAATTCAACTTAATGTAGATAAATTTGAACATGCATCTAAAAGTTTAAACAAGCTCATAGAGTGTCAGATAGTTGACAATTGCAAGAAAGGTTTAGGCTATGAAAATTATAATGCAGTTCTACCTCCCTACACAGGAAATTTCATGCCTCCAACACCTGACTTGTCTTTTACTGGTTTAGATGAGTTTGTTAATGAGCCTGTAGTTGAGAACTGTAAAACTATGTCTAGTGAAAAAGAGCTTAAGATAGTTAGGAAATGTGATGATGCCTCAATTATTGAAGAATGGGTATAAGATGATGAGGAAGAGAATGTGTCTCAGAATAAAACAAAAAAGAAATAGTTTGGCCTAGTATTGTTAAGAAGAGTTTGTGAAATCTAATCATACAGATAAAACTTCTAAGGAAAACTGTTAAACAAGTTGGCAAACATAAGCAAAAAACACTCACAGTCTAAGAGCAATCAAAGAAATTGGAACAATATGATGTCTCAAAAACTTGGAAGCAATTTTGAGATGTATAATAATGCTTGTTATGTGTGTGGATGCTTTGATCATTTGTAGGTTGATTGCAATTACCATCAAAAACAGTTTCAAATCAAGGATGGTTATAAAACCTGTTGGAACAATTCTCAAAGGGTGAATCATCAAAACTTTGCTAAAAAGACTCACCCCTGTGCTAAAAAGAACATGGTTCTAAGAGCAGTACTAATGAAGTCTGGCTTAGTATCAATTAATACTGCTAGACAAAATATTTCTAAAATAGCAGTATTGGTTAATACTGCTAGACAAGTTAATACTGCTCACTCAAAAACAACAGTGAATGTTGCTAGACCAATGTCATATCTTTCTAAAACAGCACATTCAACTGTTAAGAGGCCCATTCATAAGAACACAACATTTAAAAACATTAATATTAATCAAATGGTTAATACTGCTAGGAATAAAAATTTAATACTGTTAGGCCAAAAGCAGTAGTTAATGCTGTTAAGGGAAATAATTTTAATGTTGTTAAGGCCTCAGCTTGTTAGGCTTGAAAACCAAAGCATAAAGTTTTAGACCATGTTTCTAAACACAACATTGCATCAATCACCCTAAAAAAGTTTTTATTGATATGTATTGTTGCACAATGGGCAGAATCCAGTCAGTGATGGCTTGGGTCCCAAAAGAAACTGATTTTCTTATCTATTGCAGAGCCAATCCACACTGGATATACGGATCAAGGAGTTTTTACTATAGTGATTGATAGTGGATGCATCAAGGCACATGATAGGGAAACATGTCCTATCTTAAAAACTATGAAGAGATAGATGGAGGATATGTTGCTTTTGGAGGGAACCCCAAAGGATGGAAAATCACAGGAAAAAGGTACCATTAAAACTGGTAATCTAGATTTTGAAAATGTGTATTTTGTTAGAGAGTTAAAGTTTAATCTTTTTTTTAGTGTCTAACAAATGTATGATAAAAAGAATAGTGTTCTTTTTAAGACACTGATATATTTGGTTTATCTCCAAACTTTATGTTAATTGATGAAAGTCAAGTTTTACTTAGAGCTTCTAGAAAGAAAACAATATGTATAGTGTTTGTTTTAAAGAAACATAGTTCTAAAGGAGGTTTAATTGCCTTTTTGACAAAGCCTCATCTGAAGATCTAAAATCTGCATAGAAGGCTGGGCCACTTAAGATTTCTTTTAAAACCATGAATAAATTCGTTTAAGGGAAAATCAAGTAAGGGTTTACCTTCAAACTTTTTGAAACATGATCAAAGTGTGTTGCTAGTCAAAGGGCGAAAAAGAGCATAGAGCTTCTTGTAGTCCAAAACATAGTAGAATCAATCAATCTTCCTTTGCATTTGTTTGCATATGGACTTGGTATGGTTCAACATTTGGTAAAGCATAAGATAAGAAAATGTATTGCCTAGTTGTCATAGATGATTACAGTAGGTTTACATGGGTTTTCTTTCTAGCTACTAAGGATGAGACTAGTGGCTTTCTTAGTTCCTTTTATAACTGGGATAGAAATCTAGTAGATCTCAAGGTTTATGGTGATTAGATGTGATAATGGAATGGGTTCAAAAACAAGAGAAATGGAATCTGTTTTGTGAGATGAAGGGTCATTTTAAGACAATTAGTAGAGCTAGAAATCCTCAACAAAATGGAGTGCTGAGAGGAAGTATAGGAACTAATTGAGGCTGATAGGACTTTGCTAGTCTGATTCTATGTTGCCAGCTTAATTTTTGTGTAGGAAATCGTTAATACTGCTTGCTATGTGCAAAATAGAGTGTTGTCGTTAAGCCTCTTATTAAGACCCCTATGAAGCTTTTTCATGGTTAGTACACCCAACTTCAAGTTTATGAGGACCATCTATGGGTGGTCCTGTTAATCTCATCCATAAACCACTTAGGCAATTTGATGGTAAGGGTCTGATTGAAGGTTTTCTTTCTTTTGGATACTCTTTGAATAGTTAAGCCTTTAGAGTATTTTATTAGTAAGAACAAGGGATAGTGGAGAAATACTTGCATATTAAGTTTAGTAGGAGTACACCTAATGTTGTAGTACGTGGACCAGATTGGCTATTTGATATTGATGCACTAACAAGAATAATGAATTATGAGCTAATTGTTGCAGGTACACAGTCTAATGGTTTTGCAGGTACAAAAGCAAGTGATAATGCAGGTCAATATACCATTATGGACTGCTGATCTACCATTTTCCTAAAATCCAAATAGTTCTCATGATGATGGATCTAAACCTTCAAGTGATGATGGAAAGCAGGTTGATGAAGATCTAAGAAAAGAAAGTGAATGTAATGATCAAGAGAATGAAGATAATGTTAACAATACTAACAATGTTAATGCTGCTGACATAAATGAGGTTGATGTTGTTGGTGGAAAAACAAGTATTGAACCTCTATTTGATCCAAATATGCCTGTTTTGAAAGATTATAGCATATTTGACTTTTCAAGAGATAATGAAGATGATGGTGTAGAGGCTAACATGAACAATTTAGATACAACAATCCAAGTCAGTCCTATTCCAACTACAATAATTCATAAAGATCATCCTCTTGAACAAGTGATTGGAGATTTGGAATAAGCTACACAAACAAGAAAGATGTCAAAGAATTTAGAGGAACATGGGTTTGTTAGTACTATTCAACAAAGAACAAACCATAAAGACCTTTAAAACTGCTTGTTTTGTTGTTTTATCACTATGATGTGCCTAAAAGGTAATTTTTGCATTGAAAGATATAAGCTGATAGAGCTATGCAGGAAGAGCTTCACAATTCAAGTTACAAGAAGTTTAGACTTTTGTGGATTTACCAAATGGAAAAAGGGCTATAGGCTCTAAATGGGTTTTTCATGAAAAAAAGGATGAAAAGAGAATTATGATAAGAAATAATGCATGATTGTTGTCAAGGATTACACACAAGAGAAGGGGTTGTCTATGATGAAGTCTTTGACCGATGTGCAGAATTGATAGCAATTAGGCTATTTTTAGATTATGCTTCATTTAAAGATTTTGTGGTGTATCAAATGGATATTAAAAGTGCTTTTCTCTATGAGAAGATTGAAGAAGAGGTGTATGTATGTCAACCACCAGGATTTGAAGATCCAAACTTTTCTGATAGAGTATACAAGGTTAAAAAAGCACTGTATAGACTACATCAAGATCCTAGAGCTTGGTATGAAACCTTGTCAACATATCTGTTGGACAATGGGTTTTAAAGAGGGAACATTGACAAGACCTTATTCATCAGACGGCACAAAGGTGATATTTTGCTGGTCCAAGTTTATGTGGATGCTATTATCTTTGGTTCAATAAAGAAGGAGCTATGCAATGCATTTGAGAAGTTGATGCATGAGAAATTTCAGATGTATTCTATGGGAGAACTTACATTCTTCTTGGGATTACAAGTGAAGCAGAAGAAGGATGGCATATTTATTAGTCAAGATAAATATGTTGATGAAATTTTTAAGAAATTTGGGTTTACAGAAGTCAAGACTGGTAAGACACAATGGTGAAACTCAAAAGCCTTCTTGCGCTCTCAAGGATGAAGATGGTGAAGAAGTGAATGTTCATATGTATAGGTCAATGATTGGTTCATTGATGTATCTTACATCATCACAAGACCTGCATCTGGTTTGCTGTGTGTCGATTGTGCTAGATACCAAGTCAATCCAAAGGTTTCACATCTTTATGATGTGAAAATGATTTTTAGGTACTTAAAAGGTCAACCTAAATTGGGCCTTTTTTGTATCCAAAAGATTTCACTTTTGATTTGGTAGAATACACTGATAGTGATTATGCTAGAGCATGCTTGGATAGGAAGTCTACAACAGGATGTTGTCAATTCCTTAGATGTAGATTAATATCATGGCATAGTAAGAAACCGACATTGGTTGCAAATTCCACAACAAAAACTGAGTATGTGGCTGCTTCAAGTTGCTGTGGACAAGTTCTTTAGATTCAGAATCAACTATTTGATTATGGGTACAATTTTATGCATACCAAGATCTTTATTGACAATAACAGTACTATTTGCATAATTAAAAATCCTGTTTTTCATTCAAAAATAAAGCATATAGATATCAGACATCATTTTATTAGAGATTGCAATGAAAAGAAATTGATTCAAATGGTCAAAATCCATATTGACAAGAATGTTGCAGATTTGCTTACAAAAGCTTTTGATGTAAGTAGATTTCAATATTTGATTGTTAGTATTGGAATGCTAAATCTTTAAAGTCTTTTATCTCTTTATGTTTTTGTAGAGTTTTGTATGAATTAGTACTGTTATTCATGTCATTAAAAGTTTCTGCTGTTAAGTATAATTAGTACTGCTAGTTATACTTAATACTGCTGAGTTTCTGTTGTTAGTTATACTTAATACTGTTGGTATAATTAATATTGTGATAATTGAGAAAATTGATATGGCTTGTGGTTTTCTTGTTTTTTGGACTAACATTTTGCAGGAAAATAAAGCAAAGTAAATGTTAAAATTTGATGATGGAAAAATGTTTGAATGGAAATTGGAGTTAATGCTTGTGACTCAAAGTTAATGCCTGTAGCTATAAATTACTACTGCTGGGTTTACTATCATGTTAGGTGAAAAGTTAATGTTGTTGAGGGTATTTTCATAAATACTTCGATTAAGGGTTTCAATCGATCCTTTAATCATTTTTAGTCTTTCAAATTCTTCTAACTACAAACCTACTTACTTTTATCATTTCCATTATCAAACCCAACATAAATGATAACTCTATAAGTTTCTTGATTACTCATAATTGGTGCATTTTGTCTAAACCCATAGAAAGTGATGGGTTTGAACAAATTATGGATTTTTTGAATGCACACCCTATACGATATACACTAACGATCAATCCTAATATATATATTTCTTGCATTGAATAGTTCTGGTCTACTGTCAAGGCCAAAAATATCAACGAGGAAGAACAATTACATGCCCTAGTAGATGGCAAGAAGATCATCATCACTGAATCATCTGTTAGAAGAGATCTTCAACTAGCAGATGAGGAAGGTATTTATTGTTTACCAAATTCTACCATTTTTGAACAACTTACACCGATGGGGTATGAGAAAATTTTACAAAAACTCACCTTATATAAACCATTCTTTTCCCCATAATGGAAATTTCTAATCCATATTATTTTACAGTGTCTAAGTCCAAAGACTACTGCTTGGAATGAATTTAGTAGTACTATGGCATCTGCCATTATCTGTTTAGCTACAAATCAGAAATTTAACTTTTCAAAATTCATTTTTGAAAGTATGATTAGAAACTTGGATAATGTGTCTGGCAAATTTTTGATGTATCTAAGGTTTGTACAAGTATTTTTGGATCAACAACTTGATGGAATGCCAACTCATAAGAGAATTTACATTGCACCCTCTCACACTAAAAAGATATTTAGAAATATGAGAAGGGTAGGCAAAGGTTTTTCTGGTAGAGTAACACCTTTATTTCAAACAATGGTGGTACAAAACCAATCACAAATGGGTAAAGGTTCAGCAATTCTAACTGATCCCCAACACATACCCACCATTATTCAACCATCAACTCAACCTCAAAAGACACAAAAACCTAGGAAGCCTAAAAGAAAGGACACTCAGGTACCTCAGTCTAGTGATCCTAGTGAAAATGTTGCAGATAAGGCTGTCCATAAGGAGTTGGGTGACAGTTTGGTGAGGGCTGTCACTACTGCTTCTAGCATAGAAGTAGAGTAGGACAGTGGTAACATCAATAAGACCCAATCTAAGGAAACACCTAATGAATCTAGTTCCTTAGGAACTACTTCAGGTGGTGGTCCTAGGTGCCAAAAAACCATAAGGGATACTACTACTCGAACTAGGTTTGAGAGTGTATCTAAACATTCCAATGATTCACTGCTCGCAAGAGGTAACATACTTCAAAGTGACAAGGATAGACTTAAACTTGATGAATTGATGACACTATGTACCAATTTACAAAATAGAGTTCTTGATTTGGAGAAGACAAAGACCACTCAACATAATGAGATTGCTAGTTTGAAAAGAAGGGTCAAGAAGCTTGAAAAGAAAAATAAGCCAAGAGCTCATATAGTGAAGGAATTATTTACAAATTGGTTGACAACCTAGGGTAGAATCCTCTGGTGATGAAGAAAGTTTTGGTGAGGATGCATCCAAACAGGGAAGGATTGATGCTATTGATGCAAATGAAGAAATTACCCTAGTTAGTGCTCAAAATGTAGATGAAGAGATGTTTGATGTGAATCTTTTAGATGGTGAGGAGGTGTTTATTGCAGAACAAGAAGTTGCTGCTAATAAGGAAAATGATGAAGTTAATGTTGTTAAAGAAGTAGTTGAAGTTATTAGTGTTGCTGGTAATGTAGTTAGTACTGCTGGTAATGTAGTTAGTACTGCTGGTGATGCAACAACTGTTAGTGCTGGTACAACAACTACTAATGATGATAGTGATATTACTTTGGCTCAAGCACCTATAGAAATGAAGTGTACAAAACCCAAGGTAAAAGGGGTTGTTATACAAGAGCTGGGTGAATCTACAACAATAATATCTTCACAACTATCTTCATAACAATCACAGGACAATGGTAAAGGAATATTGATAGAACTTGAGAAGCCTATGAAGAAGAAAGATCAAATCAGGCGTGATGAAGAAACTGCTTTAAAGTTACAAGCTAAATTTGATGAAGAAGAAAGACTTGCAAGAGAGAAAGCTAAAATAGAAAAAGAAGCCAATATTGCCTTGATTGAAACATGGGATGATATACAGGCAAAGATTGATGCTGATTATCAATTGGTGGAAGATTGCAAGACCCAAGAACAAGAAGAGGTTGTCTGTTGAAGAAAAGGCTACTTATATTTCAGCAACTCTTAGAGAAAGAAGAAAAGCTTTTGAGCTAAAAGGAGCAAGAGAAAAGAAACAAACCATCAACAAAAGCTCATTAGAGGAAGATAATGTGTACTTACCTAAAGAACATGGAAGGATACAAGATCAAAGATTTAAAGTTAAAAAAGTTTGATTCTATTCAAGAGATGTTTGACAGAGCATTCAAAAGGGTAAATACATTTGAAGACTTTAGAACAGAGTTGGTGGAAGGCAAAGAAAAGAGAGCAGGAACAGAGCTGGTACAAGAGATTACAAAGAAGCAAAAGGTGGAAGATGACAAAGAAACAGCATAGCTTAAACAGTTAATGAAAATCATTCTAGATGAAAATAAAGTAGCAATTAATGCTATACCTTTGGCTGTTAAGTCTCCAAGTATTGTTGGCTGGAAGATTTATAAAAAAGGAAGAAAAAGATATTATCAAATAATAAGAGCTGATAGAAAGTCTCAAATGTACATGTTCTTTAGTCAAATGCTTAAAAGTTTTGACATAGAAGATTTGTACAAGTTGGTAAAAGCTAAATATGAGTCAACAAGACCAGTGGAAGACTTGGATTTATTGTTATGTGGTGATTTGAAAACATTGTCTGAACCACATATAGAAGATAAAGAATGGAGGAATCAATAAAAATATAAATTATTGAATTAGAAGTTGTATGACTCCTATGGAGTACTTTCCTTGATGATGCAACGTGTGCAGATTTATATCTTGGTAGAGAAGAAGTTTCCCCTTGCACCACTTACACTTTCAATGATGTTGGAAAAGAAGCTTATGATTGACTATGAAAGTGAAATGGCTTATCAGCTTCTTAGATTTATCATAAAACAACTTAAAAAGTAAAGAATTGTTTGGAAGCATCCTCATAGTGTTTATGAAGCTTTAAATGAAGAAACT
>BQNB010006876.1:0-67353 GCA_026074375.1 Tanacetum coccineum
AATCCTTGATTTGATGCATCACAATAAACCACGAAATCTTCCACTCCATCAGGTAGTGTCAATATTGGTGCATCACACAAGTTATTCTTTAAAGTTTGAAAAGCTTCTTCTTGCTCCACACCCCACACATACTTCTGATTCTTTTGAGTTAACGAGGTAAGAGGTTTAGCAATTTTGGAAAGATTTGCTATAAATTGTCGATAATAACCGGCTAATCCCAAAAATGATCAAATCTCAGAAGGCGTCGTAGGGGTCTTCCAATTCTTTACTGCTTCTATTTTGCTTGGGTATACATGTATACTATTCTGGTTAACAACATGACCAAGAAAGTGCACCTCTTGCAACCAGAATTCACACTTGAAGAACTTGGCATACAGCTTCTCCTTCCTTAACAGTTCCAACACCAAACCCAAACGAACTTCATGGTCTTCCTTCGTCTTTGAGTAGATTAGGATGGTATCGATGAACACAATAACAAACTTATCTAAGTACGGTTTACAAACCCTGTTCATCAGATCCATGAAAACTGCAGGTGCCTTGGTTAGCCCAAAAGGCATAACCATAAACTTAAAATGTCCATACCGTGTTCGAAACGCCGTCTTAGGTATGTTGTCTTCATGCATGCGTAGTTGATGATAACCTGACCGAAGGTCTATCTTGGAGAAAAATCGTGATCCTTGTAGTTGGTCAAACAAATCATCAATCCTTGGAAGAGGATATCGATTCTTAACCGTCAACTTGTTCAGCTCTATATAGGCGATGCACATACGAAGCGAACCATCCTTCTTTTTAATGAATAATACTGGCGCTCCCCATGGAGAATTACTAGGTCGTATGAAACCCTTGTCTTGCAACTCTTGTAGCTGCCCAGACAATTCTTGCATCTCAGAAGGCGCTAAACGATATGGAGACTTCGCAATTGGCGTCGCTCCAGGAACTAGATCTATGCAAAACTCCACCTGCCGTTACGGAGGCAATCCTGACAAGTCCTCTGGGAACACATCCTCAAATTCCTGTACCACGGATATGTCGTTCAACTTTGGTTCGTCCTCCTTTGCACTCTTCAATGCTTTGGTGATTCCTACAGCCCGTTCTCCATGTACCCTAAGGATCCTACCATCCTCTACGGGTATTTCTACTACCTTCTCATGACATATTATTACAGCCTTATGTTGGGACAACCAATCCATTCCCACAATCACATCAAAGCTTCCATGCCCCAAAGGTATCAAGTTTATGCTAAACAGGGAACCTCCTAGTTCTAGTTTGCAGTTTAGGATAATTCTATCCACTTCTACTTTCTTACCATCAGCTACTTCTATCACATAACCAGGATTCACAATACTAGGTCTCACATTAAGTAGGGGCGCAAATTCAGTAGATATGAAACTAAAATCGGCTCCAGAATCAAATAATACGGTAACAAAGTGATCATTCAGAGAGAACGTACCCGTTACAACGTTAGGATCCTGGACCGCCTCCATTGCATTCACATTCACGTTGAAAGCTCTTCCTCTAATTTGGTTCCCATTGCTTCGGTTATTTTGGCTGCCCTCCAAAGCCAATTGATTTCCAACTTGTCCAGGTGCTCGATTCAACTTGGGACAAGTGTTGCGGAAATGATCCGGGCTACCACACTCATAGCACACTCTCGAATTGTTACTCATTCTAACAGCATTCACCGGAGCTACTTGCCTAACCGGTGCTCGACAATCCCTGGCAAAATGACCCGGTTTCTGACAATTAAAGCACACATTGCAAGGTCTGTTTTCTGGATGAAAAGTATAACACTTGCCACACTTAGAACTTGAGCTTGCAATTTCATTTCTAGGAGGGGCTGTTGCCACAAACCCAGTTCCCGTCTTTGCCTTCTTGTTGTCTTTCCAAGATCCTCCAGTTTTACTAGACTCCTCCACTCCCTTTCTCTTATCACTACCCTTTGTCAAGGTACCACAGCTGATTGCTTCGTCAGTAAGTATCCCAGTCATAGTATTCATTCTGAATTGTTAAGGTGGTGTTGGGTTGAGCTCGATAGCAATCCTCTAATCTCAGGAGCCAGTCTAGCTATGTACCTCTTAATACGAGATGACTCAGGAGTAACTAAGTGTGGGACCAACTTGGCCAACTCATGAAACCTACATGTAGGGCACATGAGAGCTCCCACCATTTTGTGATTCCAAAACTCATTCTCCAATTTCTCCATTTCATTACTTGGGCAGAATTCTTCAACCATCAATGCCTTAAAATCGTTCCATGTCATGGCCATTGCAGCCACACGTCCTCTTGCTTGGACTTGAGTGTTTCCCCCACCAAGTCAAAGCTTGTTACCAATGAACTAGCCACATAAACCTTCATGAGTTGGGAGTCTTGTGGAAGCAGGTCTTTCGAGTTCACCGATGATGTTGTCTAAAGGATGATCCTTAGTCCATTTGGTAATGTGTTCTGAGTTAGGAGTAGCAGTGTGTACAACAGTAGGAATAACATCCGAAGAAGAAGATCCTTCAGAATTGTTTTCTAGAATTAGAATACCAAAGAACTGATCGTTATTCATGTGTGCAACATCTAAGTCATGATTGTCTTCTTCAACATCGTTAGGAATGGCAGGAGATTGAGTTTCAGGTGTTGTATTGTGATTACAAGTGATGTGCATCTTGTCACAGTATTATTGAGAAGTGAACCGTTAATGCAAGCGTTCTAGGAGCAAACTACTTCAGCAATAGGAGTAATGACTTCAGGGGCTGGGCGATCTATACTTATGGAGCGTTGAGTAATTCGTCAAATAAGTGGTTGAAAACAAAACGAACCCCAATCATTTCTTGAAGGTGGAACAAACGGTGTTGAAGGATGAGGGTTTGGCACGAGTCCTGAACTGATTGTTGCAAGAGTCATTTCATGAAGTGCGGTCCTAACTGCTGTGTTAGTAGCCACCGCTGTCACAGCCTCATCAAAATATACATGAATTGTCTCAATGATTCGTCTGGTACGTTGGTTGTAAATTTGAAATGCTTTCTTTGTAGGTGCATAGCCAATAAAAATACCAATATCAGCTTTCGGTTGTAACTTTCCCTACTTCTCACTATCATTTGTTGGATAGCAGAGTGCACCAAATACATGGAAGAAAGATAAGTCAGGAAGTTTGTCATGTAAAAGCTCATATGGTGTTTTGCCGTGACGAAGGCGTATGATGGAACGATTTTGGGTGTAGCATGCGGTAGCCACTGCTTCAGCCCATAGAAATAATGGAGCTTTTGCATAAATCAACATTGTGCGAGCAGCTTCAATTAGCGTACGATTCCGTCTTTCAACGACACCATTTTGCTGTGGAGAGCGAGCTACAGATGTTTCGTGAGAGATACCAACCTTCTCATAATATTCACGCAATGTTTGATTAACAAATTCAGTTCCATTATCTGTTCTGATGCGTCAGACAGGTACTTTAAGTCGCAGTTGGATCATCTTGAGAAACTTGATTATGAAATCTGGAGCTTCATCTTTTGACCTTAAGAACTTAACCCATGTGAATCGTGAGTAATCATCGACAATGACGAGGATGTACTTCTTTCCATTAACACTTGCGACACGCATTGGTCCACAAAGATCCATGTGTAACAGATAGAGTTTTTCTTGATTGGTGTCTTCAGATTTAGGTTTGTGGGGTTTCTTCTTGCTCTTACCCATTGCACATGCAGAACACAGATGGTCCTTTTCAAATTTAAGCTTTAAGAGACCTTAAACAAGACCATGTCTAGCTAAATGGTTGATTGCACCAAAGTTTAGATGAGACAAACGTCGGTGCCATAGCCAGGACTTAGTCTTTGAGGCCTTTGACAAGAGACAAATAGGAGAGGACGCCATCATATCTCCAAGAGACAAAGTATACAGATTGTTGCCTCAAGATTCAGTCAATAAATCAACACCTTCTAAATTACGAATGAAGCAGGTGTGTTGATGAAAAGCAACCTCAAGGTTCGAATCACAAGACTGCCCAACGGAGAATAAGTTGTGTCCAAGTCCTTCCACATAGTAAACCCTTGATATCGTAACATTCCCACATGATCATTTCCGAATTTGACTGTACCCAAAAATTTGTTGACGAAATTGGTGAGTTGAGAGTGATCTCCGGTCATATGCTTGGAGCAGCCAGAGTCCAAATACCAGAGGACAATTTGGACGACCTGCATTCATTAAGAGAGTAAGATGGAACGTCAGAAATTATAGATCCCCAAGATTTACTGGGTTCCTTGTTGTTAGCAGATACAGATGGAAGAACTTTAGATTTGCTAACAGGGATATTAGTTTTAGATTTCCTAGGTTTCCGTGAATATACCAATGTTACAGCAGGTTTAGATGTTTCATTATCTAAAACAACTGATTTTCTAAGGGGAGCTTCAGTAGTAGTGGTAATCCTAGTTAAAGGGCACGCATTTCCTACAATAGTGAAGGTCCGACCAGTAGGTCTCCAGATATATCCAATAGTTGTAAACATCTTTCCTATTAGTTTCTAAACTTTTCTCTTTGTTGGCGCGCATTCTGGAGCTTAAATGAAGATATTTTGAAGATTACTGTTCTGAAGACCAATACGCCGTATCCATCAAGGAAGATACGGCGTATCCGTGCCTGCACTCACCAAAGACCACAAAAGGAATGAAGATCAATACGCCGTATCCAGAGGACTCAATACGCCGTATTCAAGATATGGAATCAATATAATATTCTGGAAGATATCAAACGTGGTCCCTACTCCAAGAAATCCCCAATACGCCGTATCCAACCGACTTCCAGACCTTATAAATAGAAAACTCAAAAACGAGTTTTAAGTGTGCTAAATCATATTCTCGATACCTAAACCACAAAAGTCGATTTTCAGAAGAGAAAAAGAGCAGAAGAGGTCGAGCAACGTATTCAATTCCATAGGAGACATCGTGTAATTCCATACGTTAGTAATCGTACAGATTTGGTATCATTCGTTAACTCGATTAGTTTACCTTGGCTAAATTATTACTCTTGTATTTATTATGACGTTTGAAGGCTAATACCTTCGGGTATTAAGCCATTATAGAAGATCTAAATGTTTGGTATATGTTATATCGATTTCTTGATTATCGTTGAGTGCTATTTATGTTTTAGCAATTTATACTTGTTTACGCTCTTTTGTATTGACCTATCATACAACCGATCTAGTAAAGGTGACCAACAGATCTAAGTCCGAGAATCTCTCGCATAAAGTATGTTGTATACATCTAGAATAGATAGTTACACAAGAATTGTCCTTCTAAGTCTGTGTCTAGATACGCTTTCGGGCTTAACTAGTTAATTAGGATAATGTCGATGTGTTTATTGATCCGTGATGACTAGCATGACCTAAATAATTCAACAAATTAATGTTCTGATTCCATTGGATAGTCGGAACAAGTGACTACTAGTGTATAGATTGCCATTAAGCGGTAAGTGGTAAAAGTCTCTTTAGATCTAGGGTTTAACAAGATCATCCCCATTGCTTTAATCCTAAGATAATTATCATCACAAATAAGGATGCTTATGCTGATGCTTTCATATGACAGATGAATGTGTTTAGGTCTTAGGATGATGTAACGCCTAAGTCTTAAGAATGATATGCCACCTCGAGAGAAGAAATCATTGCACTAAATAAACAAACCAACATTCTAATCGGATTAATAATGGTTAATACAATTTTCTTATATAAGGTTTGACCGCTCTTTTATCTTTTGTCTAATAAGCATGCGTGTAACAATTGTCCATGAATTGATTGGAGTCACCAACCAAACCGTGCTAGTCTCACAGGCAAAAAAACGACCCTTTCTCCCCCGTTAAATTAGATTTAGACTGCCATAGGTTTTAACATAAGGTTTAGATTAGAATAGAATTAACATAGATTAGATAACCAAGATATTAATTAAATTGATAGATTTAACCTCGCTCTCAGTGATCGACACCCTACTTACCACGAAACTACTACTGATCGGGTACACTGCCCGTTAAAGTGTTGTTTTTAGTTGAGTAGGCAAAATATCAATTAAATCCATCCCCAATGACACATCAAGTTTTTATCGCCGCTGCCGGGGAGTGAAAATTAATCTTGATTTTTATTTTGATATTTTGGTTTTTAACATTAGATTAGATCTAACCCTTAGGATTAGTCTAATTTAGATTAGTGTATATTCTTGTATATTATGTATATTTTGTATATTTGTCTTTAATTGTTTGCTTGTATATATTTTTGGTGTTTTATATTGTTGTTTGCGTATTTAATAGTTTTTCTTGAATACATTGTTCTAGTCGACAGTCGAATACAACGTATCCACTTCCATTGGATACGGCGTATCCAGTTCTCTGTCCAATACAGTGTGTTCAATCCAACTGATTAATACGGCGTATCCACTTCCATTAGATACGGCGTATTGATTGTCTGGAACAGAAACTAAAATAATTGATTTTCGTGCAAAAAAAATTTCTACCTTCCTTCAGAACAAATCCTACTGATTGTTTATCCCTTGTTTCAGGTAGTGCATGACAAGGAGTTCTACGAACGAACTATTTACACCTTACAAAGAACCTGAATGAGAGTTCCGATCATCAAGAAGACACTTCAAGACTCTAAGTCGTGACGAATTGAGATCTCCGGATTTCAATCTACTTTCTGACCAAGAATACTCGGAGGAAGAAGAAGATGAAGCAATGGCTGAAACGATGGAGCAATACATGAGCAAGACCCGAACGGACTATGGATCAGGAGTGGCTAGGCCTAAAATTGATAACAAAGATCAATTTGAACTAAAAGGACAATTTCTTAAGGAGCTTTGAGAAAACACATTTAGCGGTTCGGATAATGAGGATGCTAATGAACACATTGAAAAAAGTTCTCGAAATAGTTGACTTATTCCATGTTCCTAACATTACTGTGGATCAACTAATGCTCCGAGTCTTCCCTATACTTTAACTGGAGCCGCAAGCTGTTGGCTAAGAAATGAACCAGCTGGTTCAATCAAAACTTGGGAAGATCTTAAAACTAAGTTTTTGAACAAATATTGCCCACCTGGTCGAACTGCAAAGAAAATGGAGGAAATCAACAACTTTCAGCAAGAGCCAGATGAAACCCTTTATCAAGCATGGGAGCGCTTTAAGGAACTCTTGATGAAGTGTCCTCAACACTATTTGACTAAGATGCAGGAGGTGATTTTGTTCTATAATAGGTTGGATGTTCCAACATGACAGATTCTTGACTCAAGAGGTGCCATTCCAACTAAAACTGCTGCAGATGCCAAAACAACCATCTAAGAAATGGCTGAATACTCTCAAAAATAGCACAATGGAACATCTAGAGGAAGAAGTACCGAGACTTCTAACGGACTGGCTGCTATACAAGCACAACTGAACAATCTCGAAAGAGAGATTAAGAAAGTGAATGAAAAAGTTTATGCTGCTCAAGTTGGATGCGAGCAATGCAAAGGACCCCATTACACCAAGGATTGCCCACTAAAAGAAGAAGGGAAAACCCTAGAAGAAGCTTACTACACGCAATTTGGTGGACCTTTTCAAGGAGGGGGATATAGAGCAACTGCTCCAGGGTACTATCAAAGGAACAACGTCAATCCTTCGTTCCAGGAACGAAGGCAATCTATGGAAGATACCTTGAGCAAATTCATGAGTGATCAGAAAGAGACATGAAGAAAACTCTAACTTGATCAAAGAAATCCGAGCTTCGACAGATGCTGCCATAAGGAACCAAGGAGCATCAATCAAAACTTTAGAAATTCAAATCGGGGCAAATACAAGGTATATCAGGAGAGGATTTGACGCCTACCAAGCTCAACTGAAACAAACCCAAGAGACCAAGTCAAGTCGGTTTCAACCTCCATTAAAGCTGATTCAAATTCGATATGTCGTATTGAATCTAACCAATACGCCGTATCCACTGAACAGAACAGTACACCGTTATACAAGGCAAGACAAATGACGGTTCCATTCCAAGTCATTTGGATAATCATTACTATGAAGAAAGGGGAACTATGGACCAAAATTCACGAAGCTTATGAGCTTCACATATCAACAACGCCATACTCCGAAAGGAGAAAGACCCAAGAAGTTTCACTTTACCTTGCTTTATTAATGATTTCTGTTTTGATAACGCCCTTGTTGACTTAGGAGCTAGCGTTAGTGTTATGCCTCTCTCGACCTACCTTAACTTAGGATTAGGCGAATTAGTTCACACTAGGTTGATAGTGGAATTGGCTGATAGAACAGTGAAATATCCAAAAGGAATAGCTGAAAACGTACTAGTAGGAATTGGTAAATTTACTTTCCCAGTAGACTTTATAATTCTTGATATGCCCGAGGATATCAAAGTGCCCTTGATCCTCGAAAGACCATTTTTGTCTACCACCCGTGCTAAGATTGGTGTTTACAAAAGAAAAATTACTTTAAGAGTTGGGGAAGAAAAGATTATTTTCAAAAGTGTTAAACCTGCTAGTAGTATAATTAAGAGGGTATATATGCTAAGTTTGAGAGAACGATTGGAGCTTGATTTAGAAGCTAGGCTTATGGGAGAAACTTTGGTGATTAATAGATCATTAGACCCTTTCCTGGAAGATCACATTGAATTAAATGATCTAAATCAACCATTTGAGCATAGAAGAAATCAAGGAATGATTTGATGCCCACCATCGAGGAATGTGAGGTAATTGAGGAATTTAGAACTAGGAATGATGATCTTGATACAGGAATTGATGATTACTGTTGATCCCAATGAACAGATCTTGAACTCCTTAGCTTGATGTAAGGTTTAGTATCCTTGGATAAATCCAAAGGCACTAAGATTGAAACTTTGAGTGTATGATATAAACTATGCGGAATCTAGTTTATACCACTAAGAAGAATAACAGTAATGAATGTTTAACACACAGAAATATAACTAAAACAATAAGCTCCAATATATGAATACGAACACTCTTTGAGAGTGTTAGGGTTTACAACCTTGAAGCTATGAAAAACTATGAAAGACTGATATATGTTGATCTATGCCTTAGGGTTCCTTTTATACACCAAGGAAACCTTAATGGGCTTACAAAACGTGTATAATGATAATGCATATATATTCCTAATTTAACTCATGCATATCATAATAGCAGTACTAACTATACTCGCAGTACTAACAATGTACTAGCAGCACTAACTATTATAGCTAGCAGTACTAATAACTTAGACTATTTTCTTTAAACTTCAACAGCAGCACAATCTTGAACCAGGAGTATTAACTTCCAAAACTAATAGTGGTAACTTCAGAAGCCTTTAATTCCCAACAATTACCCTAGTTATTGTGATGACGATAAGAAAATCCATATAGATTGCGCTCACAACTTAAAGTTTTCATGCATGATAGGATTTGAATTTACTCACGCCAACTTTTTCCCGTTATTGTATGTCAACATGATGTCAAGAAAATTTCACAATTCAATAATGAAAAATAAGATGGTGTACAAAGAGAATAATGTTGTTGGAGCCTTAATGAATCTGCCTATCTTTGTTGGAACTTTTTCTGTGATGACAAATTTTGCAGTTTTAGAAAATATGGATGCTTATCGTGATGAAGGAATGGGCGATGTTATTTTTGGTGAACCATTCTTAAGAGAAGCTAATATTAAAGCAAAACAGTTTAAAGGAATGATTACCCTTTACAAAGGTGATGATGAAGTAACTTACCAAATGGTGCGATCACATCCGAGGTTTAAACACCACACTAATGAGCAATGCAATAAGATCCCACCATTACTAAAGGTAAATGAGAAGGATGTAATGAACGGAGTCTCGCATGCATACCAAAAGCTTAAGGGGTTCTACAAAGGAGTTTTGAATCTGGGACCCGATTACATTCGAGATGCGAAGATGGAAGAATGGCTCACACGCGGGCACATCAGCGTGCATGAGTTGGAATAAAAAGGAAGCTGAAGAAAAGTCTAACTTAAAGACTTCGCTGTAAACAAAAGTGCTTCTCGGGAGACAACCCAGAATGTTATTTAATTTTGTTATCGAGTCTGTCTTCCCAGACTTCAATACGGCGTATCTGTTCCACCCCATACGGCGTATTGACTGTTTGGACGTTATCAGTCTTTATTTTTTATGCACTTTAAAAACATTATTGTCAGTTTTGCTAATACGCCGTATTCAATTATTTGATACGCCGTATCCACAGACTGACCCGTATTTAGTTTGTTTTAGTTTAGTTTAAATTAACCGTAGGTACCAAGATAGGAATGCACCTGTTTTTCTTATATTTTACGCAGGACCTCGTGAAGGAAATATCGACGAATATTGGTGGAGAATTTACGAATCTGGAAATCTTGAAGTGTTGGAGTCTTGAAACCTCAAGACGGCTGTTCAACACAAAATCTTGCTCATAAACGCAAATTGGAGAATCTACCGAGCAAAAATCAGGGGAGTTTCTCATTCTAATTCTTTTTAAATTCTCGTATTTAATGTTTTATATATACAATGAGGACGTTGTATAATTTAAGTGGGGGTGGAATTAGAATGTTTACTTGTCCTATTTTTCACAATAAAAATCTTAAATTATGCTCAAATTCTATTTTTCACAATAAAAAGTAGGGGGATGGAATTAGAATGTTTACTTGTCCTATTTTTCACAATAAAAAGCTTAAATTATGCTCAATTTTTTTTTCAAGCATACTTTTGTGAAATTACTTGTTACATAACCCGCACACAATAACCCTTGTTAGATATTGTGAGGATTTAACCTTTCCATTTCCAAATGTTTACCCAAATTCCACAAAATATGAGTGTGCCGGTGATGTTGTAGACTTTAGAACTTGGCTTGGTATATCTATTCGAGACCACAATAATGAGTATTATGGATATAATTGGAGTAACTTGTTTAAATTGGTAAATCTTAGTATTACAACCAAATTGCCTTTACATGTTATTTATTAACTAACTACACTGGTTAGTTAACCTCCCGTTAAACCCTTCCACTCTCATCTTTAGAGTGATGATCCACTAGAACAACCCGTAGAGCCAATCCTTTAAGAATTTACACCAACTATTTGTTTCGTTACACCCTTACACCTTAACCTACCCTGTTAGATTAAAGTTTAATTTACAGTTGCTAGTTGCTTAAAGTGTAAAGTTTGTATTTTCCGAGTCTTGTGTCATTTTCTATCTTTGGTGCGGTTGGAAATTTGCACATTGCAAATGAGAATGTATATTAGTAGTCAAAGCTCATGTGATTTTACTACCGTCATAATTATTGGTGAAACCGAATAATGAAGAAATTATCGAAGGAATTATCCGGAATTATTATGATGGTAAAGATGGTGAAACTACATCGAGATTTGAAGAATAGTTAGCAAAAAAAATGAAAAAATAAGAAAAAAATAATAATAAAAATACAAAAAAAAGAGAAAGAAAGTTTCAAGATAATCGTTTCGCAAAAAGCATTACCGAAGGAATTATACGAAGGATCGATTATTCGTTGAGACGTCTAAAAATCAACGATGTAGAGTATTGTACAAAGTGGAAGATATCGCCACTTGCCTTAAAAAGTATGTAAAAGTTTTGGGATGGTTGGGAAGTTGACCATTACGGGAACACCAACTTAGGTTGATGTTTTTGATCTATAAAACGAGGTCTATCAAAATATATATATAGTAAAAAGCAAGTCAAGGACTTCGAACTTCTCTAGCAAACCAACTAACCTCACAACATAACACTTTCTCTATCTCATTCTCCATACCTTGCTCTCATTGTAGTTTGACTGTACAATAAGTGGGTTTTGGTGCTTCTTTTATTAACATTTTTATTTTAGCTTATTTGCTTATTTAATTTTCTTTTTAGCTTATTGCTTTTAGCTTTTGAGTCATTTTTCTTTGCAAACCTCATTTTTAGTGTCTAGTATTTTTTTTAAAATTTTAGGATTAAGTTTAGTATTTTTAATTTCATTTTTAGTATTATTTAGTTTTAAAAATAGTTTTAATTAGATTAAAGATTCCAAAAAAATATTTTTTGTCTTTTAAAAATTATTTTAAAGCATTTAAGTTTAAAAATTTGCATTTTGAGTTTTTAGAGTTTTAAATTGTCATTTTTCGATAATTAATTTGCATTTTTAATTTTTAATTAGTTTTTATTTACTTTTAAATGACGTTAGGTTTTTAAAATTGTTTTAATTTTTAGTTTATCTTACCTTTATGTGTTTTCCCTTTGCGATATTAGTTTTAGAATCAAATCTTTAATGATAATCAAGATCGTTTTGCAACATGAAGGTGAATTTCCATTAACCTCTCACCGAGGAGAACGATACCCGTGTTGATTACTTATTATTCTTTCCTAAGAATAATATGTAAGATACTTTGCTTACGTATATGTATATTTATTATATATATATATATATATAAATAAAAAACATATAAAGAAATATATATATTATATAAAATATTATTGAGGGTTTTTTGACGAACATTAGTCTTCACCGAGATTTAGTAGTTTATCTTCTCCCTTGTAAGCTATAGCTCTTTGTTTTCATTCTCTCCTTTTTTCAAACCAAAAAGGCAGGATCTTAGCCGTTAGCTTGAAGTTTGAATGTCCTTTGTAGAGAAGTAGACATCTGGCACGTGCCCCTAGAACGTTGACCCCCGTGTCCAAATGGGATCCATAGGTCAAGAATAGCAACAAACAAACACAAAACACCACAAGCAACAAACATTACTCATTGTTTAACATCCACATGGGTTAGCTTACCATTTGGAAACTTTGAAACATAGATGAGTACAAACATGGATTATTGAACCTTTGTACGTTGTGCATATATAATACATATATCTATATATATACATATATATATATATATAATATATATATATAAATATATAATATATTATATATATATTATATATATATATAAATTTACTATATAACATAGTATTATATTAAGATTTTATATGTATAATTTTTATGACTCTAATTACTTTTTGTTGAACATGCTTTAAAAATTATGTCACAATTTTATTCGATTATATTGTTCAAGATAGATTACCATTAGGCATCAATAAGCAATTAAGAAGGTATTAAAGCATTTTATTTCACATAAGACATGCAACACACTACATAGATTTTACATAAGATCTAGTTGCATACTAGTCTAACATAATTTGGGGTATCCATTCTTATCATACCATTATTCAAATGGGCCATCCAACCCGTTTATTTCTTACGGCGTTGGACCGTAGCCTTTGCTAATGGCTCAACCATTGAGCATAACAACTTGACGTTGTTGTTAAGGGAATAATGATCTCCCTCATTCCCTCATGATACGCCTTACGGTCACTTTGAACCTTGATTCTTTCTTGCAACATTTTACATGTAGCGGTATGAGGATGCTCTTTTGTATCAAGCTTATGAGGGAGAGGATACCCATCTTATAGAATATCGGGTCATTTAATAGGCACTTTTTCACATAGTTTCCTAAGATTATGTTATCTTTACATTTTTGAAAGATATCTAAAAACATACTAGGTTAGGGAAAAAAAGGTAGTTTTAGAGAGATAGTGGTTAGATGAACACATTAGAGAGAGAAAGTAAACATAAAGAGAAAATGCATTAATGTGTGTATAAGATGAACAACCAACACCCTCTCCAAGGCATGGAGAGGGTATTTATACAACCCATATGGCCGGCCATGGTTAGCTTGTAGGCTTTCCATAGGCCTTTTGGCCCTATTAGATTACTAAACATTACATTGGACTAACTACGGGCTTTGACTAACTATTATTGGAAGTGACCGATACTTTTCGTATTTCTAACAATCTCCCCATAAGGGAGGTCATTCCAATTTAAAAAGACTTAAACCTTGCATACTATCCTTTAACTATTGTCATGAGCTCGTGGTCATTAACTTCAATCATTAACTTGTGAATTGATGTAGTTATCATTGACTTTAGGCTTGAGCTTGTTCCTTTAGCTTGACTTGAATGTGAAAATGTGATCTTGAACACCTTGAGATCATCAACCAAGCATAATCTCATTTCGTCATCTTGTAAACTTTGTCATCTTGTGAACCTGTGACTTTAGGACCAACATGCTCATACCTTTCTTGATGTGTTAACTTGAAAAGCTTTAATTATGCATCTTTCTTGAGGTTCTTTAACATTAACACTTCATCGCTTCAAGTAGGATGTACGGTATCAAAGTAGCGGAAGTCTTGAAACATGTACTTGAGCTTTTATGATAACTTTATATTTTTTTGTCGGGTATGAGCATGTGGTTATGAATCTTTGAGACATCTAGAATCAGGTACCTTTACCTCCAATTTTAAGCATCCTGCATTAAAATAGTTAGCAATAAAGTAGGCTAAATAATGGCTTATATTTGCTCGTGTTTGGTTAGAGTAACCTTCGAATCTGTGAGGATTGACCTGTGATCAGGTAGATTCAATTTAAGAAGAATCTCTTGGACATGATTTCCAGCTGAAGTATCTAATCTTTCTAACACATATGTATTAGATTTATCAAACTCAGCAAGTTCGCAGTACCGAAACGTATCAAAGACAGACAGCACGATAAGTATTGAACCAACAGGAGTTGACTTCCACTAGATATTTTATGAAAATAGAAAATTGATTTGAAAAATCAATTGCCAGTTCACTTGCTAAAGATGGTATTGTAACACATCAAGAGGTTAATCAGTTCAAAAGTTCATTAAAAAAAAAAAAAAAAAAAAAACATCAATCATCATTCATAACTGAACAATTTGAATCATTAAGAACCGCACCATCATTTCTTTTCTAATTTTGTCCAAGTTTGAATTCATATAGAAGAGCACACAAGTCCCTACAATGAGCTTGTTGATGTTGGCATCAGCAGATTTACATTCTTCACTGTGATTACTTAGTATCACTCTGATGTTTCAGCAAAATCACAAGATAATGCGTAGGACCTCTTATATATTCTCGTTATTCACATTGTGTGAAATAGCAAGCATAATCTTAACAAGTGTCCTAATGAGATTTATGGATGATCTCTTTTGGCTCTAGACTCAATAGTGCACTTTCAGTTTTAGTAATCAGAGGCTGGAGCGGACTGCCACCTTTTCAATACCAACTAACTCGGAGTGAGAAAGTCGATAGAAATGCGTGTGATCTCCATAGGAAATGAAACAAGAGTCTGTTAGGAGACCTTGAGTGGCTAGGGAGGGTTGTGCATTGCGTCACTGGGTGCATGACGACTGTCTTCAATACCAGACAACAACTTAGTGTTTTTGGCGGTTTATGTATTAACCTGGTTTCTGCCTAAGTGTAAAGAGGGCTTCTTTCTTTTCACCTTTTATCTTAACTTTTATTTTTAATTCTTCAACCCCTTCAGCGCTTACCGAGACTTCATAACTAGTACCTTGTTGGGTTTGTTGTAGTACTAGCTCCATCTCAGTCGTCACTTTTCTCTTATTCTCACTTTACTCCTTTTTTCATACCTAAGGACGACTACACTATCTAGTGGAATATCCCTGCGTAGATCCCTCCGATTCTAGCTGGATCATGGGAATGAATACCTAAACTTAACCACCTTATAACTCCAATACAATAATATAAATGGTCGGTCTTTGGTACTTCCACATTTCAGCCAATTTCATAACCATTTGCTCCCCTTTTATATGTACATCGAATAATCGAAAGAGTTTAGCACATATATGGGATAGCGTGCACTTTAGATCTTAAAATCAAATTTTTCAATCATATATTTTAATCACATCTTCTCCCCTTATCAGAAATATTTAAATCCTGATATTTGGATATCAATTGATTTCATATATAACTGCTTTCGGGCAAAAAATATCCAATTATTAACAAGCGTATTATGACATTTTAATGCTCCCACTCAAATTATAAGGGAAATTATAAGGTGTTTGATAATAAATTGAAATTTTAGAATTACTAAGAAATTCTTGAAAATTCATACTCAAACACTATATATGCCTAATTTTTTAGTCTACACTACATATTTATATATTCACAAGATTAATATGTATGAGGTTTGACCTGAATGATGAGAACATTATATGATAGAATCATATGGTTCTTTGTAGCAGCCGTAGGTCTTCCCCGTAGTCTCTCTTAAGAAGTTGTCTTAGCTTCCTTTTAAATCAGCAATCCTTTCTTGAGTAGATTCAAAACTTTCTTGCAAGCCGCCTTAAGCAATCTTGATGTAAAAAGCCCAAATATACAAAGTACACAATTAATTCGATAATCGTAACACCAAGGTCAATTAAGTCCCGGATGTTCTAATTTCTCCTTACACGATAGTGATGATATAAATTGAAACACCAAAGTCAACTAAGTCTCGGATGTCACAATTATGTCCCTCTAAGTAGTCGAAATGATAACACTAGTCACAATTCCAAATGTACTCATCACTTTCTACAGAATACTGACTAACTTAAGGAATCATCATACTTATCAAACCTACGTGTACCTCTTTTGTCAACTAATTCTACTCCTTTTAAAAAAAATAAGCTTAGTGATTAACCGTTTGAAGAAGCATTTCTTAAATCAGTAACCAATCTTCTCACGTGTAGAATAAATCTTCTTACAACACTTTCCCCTGATATCTCAAATGATGCATACTAAAAATAACAAGATATCTCTTCCCCTATGTGGATGAAATAGTGCACTCAAAAGTAACAAGTTAAAACACTGATTTTCTCTGCGGTTATGACATTTGTCTTCCCGGAATGACCTAAAATAAGAACAGGGTATGAATTCTATCATGTGTAGTCATTATCTTTCTTGTATATCTATTCCTTCCCCCTTGCTGCTTTCGATACCTCGAAATCAGCAAAACCTAGTACACAAATATACTAGAGATCGCGTTTAAAAATTGATAAGCTTAAATCTATCCCGTGAGAATCAACTTTAAGGCTTTTAAAAACTATGTGATAATTTCCAAACATTCCTAAGTCTTTTAATACTAAGAAGTGTTGGCAATATTGATCGAATGTAGTTTAAAGCCTGAATTCACTAAGTCTCAATTTGCAAATAAGTCCCTAAAGTTTGAAACAAATGACATCTATAGCCCTTTTGGTAGTTATATAAAGTTACACCCCTATGATAAGTTATCCGGTCTTATCAAAACTTAATCCGTTTATTTCGTGACTTATTTTGAAAGACCGTTTTAAAAGATTATTTGACGACACTTTCTCCTCCTCAAATAATGAACCGTTTTCTATTTAAAGAGCTGTTGTCATTGTTTGAGTGGTCGAATTGTCTTTGAAAATACATTTTGTATAGTACAGGAAACACTGAAATCATAATGAAGCCAACTTTTACCAATAAAAATAAGATTTCTCTTATTTTTACACATATACGCCCTGACACTACACTTATGGAATAACAAAGCACGAGTTGTGTTGCAAAGTAAACACAAGCCTTTGCATGGTCATAACGTAGACCATGCCCGAGAATAAATTCCTGTTATGAGGTCAAGTTTTCTTTTTGAAATACTTGTCTTTAAGATGATGACCAGGTTGCTATCTGAAATAATATCAAGCCATAATATTGCAAGTTTATTGAAAACTTTGAACATCTGCTCGAACTCCTTACAGCCATGTATCATTATTAAATGACATTTCTAAGACCGTAAATGTTATCGATTTTCAGAAAACATGCCATTATTACCACTTTTTATATTTTTATCATTTTTTAATTTTTTATTTGTTTTAAGATTTTTTAAATTTTGTATTTTTTGATTTATTAAAGGTAGTTCTGAAAAAGAAAAATCTTTGGTTTATCTGGTTTGTTTTTAATATATATACATATTATATACAGGATATTCGAATAGGTACCACCACTATTCGTCAGCTTCATCTGCCAATTGTTTTAGGGTCTCTAGCGTAAAACATCGCAATTCCTAGCTTGTTGATAAGAAATTCAATTCTTTCTCTGCCAAGGGATTTAGTGAAGATGTCCTCCAGCAGATACTCCATATTGACAAAGTAAAGCTCGTAACTACTTCGTTACGTTCAACTTGCTCATTATAAGTAGAATCTGATGTCAATATGTTTTGATCGAGAATGTTAAACATTGTTGCAGCATAAGGCTATAGCACTTTTGTTATCACAGTACATTAGAATTTTATTGAATCCAATGCCATAGTCGGTAAGTTGTGATCTCATCCAAAGGACTTGAGCACAAGAGCCAGACAAGGCTATATATTTAGGTTCCATACGGGATATCGCAGCGCTTTTCTGCCTTTTTGATGACTAGCTAACAAGTCTGTCTCTCAATAATTGCATACTTCCAGAAGTACTTCGTCTAGTATCTTGGCAACCCGCATGATCAGCGTCTTTATAAGCTGTTAGAGCAATAGAAGAATTATTTGGATACTAGAGTCCCCTATTAACGGTTCCCCTTAGGTATTTAAAGAATTTTTTTATAGCATGTAAGTGCTTTTCGGTAGGCTTTGCTTGATATCGGGCACACATGCATACAACAAATGTAAGGTCTGGTCTACTGGCTATGAGATACATAAGGGTGCCCACCATTTCACGATAGTGTGTAGGGTCAACGACTTTCCCTTGCGTATCTTCATCCAGTTTAGATTTCTCTAACATGGGAGTATCCGCGGGGTCACTAGATTCCTTACCATATTTTTTCAAAGATTCTAGAGCATATTTAGACTAGTTTAAAAAGATGCCTCTAGGACTTTGTGAAATCTATAGTCCTAGAAAAAAATGATATTTTGCCCATCATCGACATCATAAACTTTGAACACATTATTTTTAAAAATTGGTCACATAGCTCAGGTGTAGTAGACGCAAATATAATATCATCAACATAGATTTGTATTAGGAAAATATCTTTGCCTTGTCTTCTGATGAACAATGTGGGATCTACGGTTCCTTTAGAGAATTCTTGAGAGAGTAGAAACTTCGACAAAAGATCGTACCACGCGCAAGGAGCTAGTTTCAACCCATAGAGAGCCTTCTTAAGCTTGTACACATGATTCAGATTGTCTTGATCCACAAACCCGTCCGGTTGGCTGACATAAACTTCTTTGCGCAGAATTCCGTTCAAGAATGTCGTCTTAACATCCATTTAGTAGACGATCATATTCATGTGAGCAGCATATGCAAGGAAAATTCAAATAGCATCAAGTCTAGACAATGGAGCAAAGGATCCTTCAAAATTAATTCCCTCTTCTTGACGGTAACCACGAGCAACCAAACAAGCCTTGTTCTTTAGAATACCTCCAAATTCATCAAGTTTCACCTTGTCGAACCATATTAAGTAATACCACACATAATCTGGACGAGGAACGAGTTCCTAGAATTCAAGAGGTTCAATTTCATTAAGCTCCTCTTACATTGCTTCAATCCAACATGCTTGAGTACATCATCTTTATAGTTCTTTGGTTCAACTGATGTGAGAAAGGCATCGTAGTAACAAAATAAGGCTTGTTCATAGAGTTGGAGTCTTGTGGAAATAGGTCTTTTTTAAGTTTCACTGATGAAGATATCTAAGGATGTCCTTGTCCCATGAGTAACGTATTAATGAGTTAGGAAGGCACAGTTTGCACAATAGTAGGAATAACATCCGAAGAAGAAGCTTCAGAATCATTTTTTGGAATTAGAATGCCAAAGAATGGATCGTTATTCATGCGTGCAACATCTAAGTCGTGATTCTCTTCTTCAACATTGTTAGAAATGACAGGAGATTGAGTTTCCGGTGTTGTTTGTGAGTTACTAAGGGATGGTGCATCTTGGTCAACAGTTGTCGAGGAAGGTGAACCGGTTGATGTAACAGGTTTTGGAGCTACTACTTCAGCAATTGGAGCAATGACTTCAGGAGCTGGGCAATCAACACTTGATGGAGGGTTGAGTAATTCATCAAATAGTAGTTAAAACAAAAGATCCCAATTAGTTCTTAAAGGTGTTACAAATGGTGTTAAAGGAGGAGGGTTTGGCACGATCCTGCACGTACTGTTCAGAATCATTCATGAAGTGCGGGTTCTAAACTGCTGTGTTCAGAAGCCATTGTTGTCAGCTCATCAAAATCTACATGAATTGTTTCAATGATTCGTCTGGTACGTTAGTTGTAAGTTCAAAATGCTTTCTTTATGGGTGTATGGCTAATGAAAATACCAATATCAGCTTTCAGTTGTAACTTTCCCAAGTTCTCGCTATTATTTGTTGGATAACAAAGTGCACCAAATTGACGAAGACGTATGATGGAATGATTTTGGGTATAACATGCGGTAGCAACAGCTTCTGCCCATAAGAATAATGAAGCTTTTGCATAAATCAACATTGTGTGGGCAGCTTCACTTAGTGTACGATTACATCTTTCAACGACACCATTTTATTGTAGAGAGCGAGCAACGGATGTTTCATGAGACATGCCAACCTTCTCATAATATTCACACAAAGTTTGATTAACAAATTCAGCTCCATTATCTGTTCTGATTCGTCAGACAGGCGCCTTTAGCTGCAGTTGAATCATCTTAAGAAACTTGATTATGAAATCTAGAGCTTCATCTTTTGACCTTAAGCACTTTACCCATGTAAATCGAGAGTAATCATCGACAATGATGAGGATGTACTTCTTTCTATTAACACTTGCGACACGCATTGGGCCACAAAGATCCATGTGCAAAAGATAGAGTTTTTCTTGGTTGATGTCTTCAGATTTAGGTTTGTGGGGTTTCTTCTTGCTTTTTTCCATTGCATACGCAGAACACAGATGGTCCTTTTCAAATTTTATCTTAAGGAGACCTCTCGCAAGACCGTGTCTAGCTAAATGGTTGATTGCACCAAAGTTCAGTGAGGTGATGTCGGTTGACCATAGCCTAGGACAGTAGTCTTTGAGGCCTTTGAGAAGAGACATATAGGGGAGGACGCCATCATATCTCCAAGAGACAGAGTATATAGATTGTTGCCTCGAGATCCAGTCAATAGATCAACACCTTCTAGATTACGAATGAAGCAGGTGTGTTAACGAAAAGAAACTTCAAGGTTCGAATCACAGAATTGCCCAACGGAGAATAAGTTGTGTCCAAGTCCTTCTACGTAGTAAACCCTTGAGATCGTTACATTCCCAATCTTATAATCACCATATCCCAATATCTTTGCCACGTGATCATTTCCGAATTTGAATGTACCCAAAAATTTATTGACGAAATTGGTGAGCTGAGAGCGATCTGCCGGTCATATGCTTGGAGCAGCGAGTTCTAAATACAGAGAACCAATTTAGAAGACCTGCATTCCATCAAGAGAGGGATAGATGGTGGAACATCGGAAATTATGATCACTAAGATTTTAATGGTTCCTTTTTATTAGTAGATATAGATTTAATACTCTTCTGTTTGCTAACGGAACATTAGTTTTAGATTTCATAGGTTTCCTTGAGGGTAAAACATGTTACTACAAGCTTAGGTGTATCACTTTCTAGAGCAGTTAGTTTCCTAAGGGGCACTTCAGCAGTTGTGGTAATCCTAGTTAAAGGGCACGCATTTCCTACTATAGTGAAGGTTCGACCAGTAGGTCTCCAAGTGTATCCAATATTTGTGAACTCTTTCCTGTTGGGTTTCAAACTTTCTCTTTGAACTTTTTTCTATACAGATTTAGAATTGTTACGAGGATATTCACATCACTGTTAAATTCAAGACACACAACATCTGATTATCAGAAGAAAGCATTGCACACATTGCACTTAACAATAGAAAGTTTAGAATTCGGCATTAAAGCTTGGATGCTTTCACATTTACATTTCCTTTAGGTTCAATAAAACAATTCTTATTTTTTAAACTAGATTTAACTGTCCTAGGGTGGGCTTCTACTTTATTATTCTAAGTACTACTTGGTGTTCACTGAATCTTATCTTTCTTTGTATTGCCTGAAGGTTGTGATTCGCTAGCACTAATAGACGGTTTTACTCTTGTAGATGTCACATAGGTGTGTTACAGATACTAGGTTTGGATGAAGAGCTATTTTTTTGTTTGTGTTTCTGAAGGTTTGTATGGCTCAGTGAATCTAACTCTTTTGTTCCTTATTTCTTTGGGGGTCACATCCACTAATTTATCACTTGAATTGTGATGATAGGGCAGGTTTGTCTGATTATTATAAGCAATTCCTGAATTCGTTTTGTATACTTACAAGCAGAGTCTAAAGAATTATTTAGAGGATTTTGTGATTTTCCTTGTTCCACTATTTCCCTAAGAATCGCAGCTTGTTCCTGAGTGTGCCTAATGTAGTTAGAGTGAGCTGTCCTATTGTTCAACAATCTAGGGGCTATAGGTTCCACATAAATCTTAAGCATTTCTGGAGCAATAGTGTGTTTGGTAATACATTATCAGCTAAATCCTTTCCTTTAAGTTTCCTTAATTCATCCTTGAGAGCTGTAATGACCAAATCTTTTTCCTGAAGATTTACATTTAAATTAGAGATTTCCATAGACTTTTGGTTAACTTGATAATTTAATAGCATCTCATTGTTCTTTTGATCGAAATAAGTATTGGTTTGAGTCGAGTCATAAAGTTGCTTATATAGGTCTGTTTTCAAATGTTCATTCTTTGCGATAAGATTTGACCACCTATGATCTTGTGTTACGCCACCCCCCCAAATATTTATCGTTTCAATCTCTTCTATGTCCTTCTTGAGTTTATCCTTATTCATATTTCCACTTAAAGATTTAATTCTCTCTTTTAACTTTTTTATGACCGTGTCTTTCTCTTGTGATTAAGCTTTCAATTCATTTAATTCAAAATATAGATCAAAATTTAGAGCACTTTGATTTGAAACATAATTGTCTCTTTGAAAAATTTCCTGATTAAGTTGAGTATCAACTTCTAAAGAGATGCAATGTTTTTCAAGAGTGGTATAACTTCTGAACAGTTTATCGTAAGTCTCTTTTTCAATGAAATCCTTTTTGTTGAGAAGCTCAGTCTCAAGTTTGAGACACTTTTCACATTCATGCACATTCACAGAAGCATTATCCACAGAAGAATTCACAATTATGTTCACTATATCTTTGTTAATGACTTGTTCCAAGAGTCGTTCATTTTCATTTAAAACTTGATTCATTTTAACTTCAAACATTTTTTACTCTAAACGATGTTGTTCCACAACCTGTTCCATTTGATGAAAGGTCGTTTTGACTTCAGAAAGGTTCATCAATTATATATTGATGAATGTATTGGAATAAAGTCTTCAGAGCTTTTTAACATGGAATTTTTTCATCCCCTATAAACAAGCTTTGTATGTTCATACCCCAACGAGCCCTCAGTGATGGCTAGTCTATGGGGCCGTGGTTTCTTTCTTTGACCAACACTCAAAAGCTAGCAAGATGGTGGTGTTTAAGTTCTTCAAACTGTAATTTACCATGCTGACTTTAGAAGGTTTTAAATTTTGGAACCTCAACTTTGGTGGGTCTACAAGAAAGGCGAGTAGGATCTGAAGAATTCATAGAATTCTATGACCAAAAGGCTTGTTTAGCAGATAATTCAGTTTGTAAAATCAAATCATTTTTCATAATTTAAGATAGTTGGTTAAGAACTGCATAATCATTCTGGTGTATTATTAACTTTCTTTTCTAAACCGTTGAATCCTTTTGTTTTAACAGCATTTTTTGAATGTCACTACTTCAGCAAAGCAGAAGGGTACTTTTCGAGTAAGGAATCACAATAACACTAGTGTTCTTAATGACATTACCATCATAAAGCTTTGGTTTTAACTACTGAGCTTTCTTCAGATAGAAAGGATTTTGAAAACCTAGAGCTTGTTTAGTGGTATGATCATAGAAAAACTGTGGTTTTGTCAACATATGAAGAGTTTGTGCTGATTTATCTCTTTTTTAAAACATATTATCTAGCTGTTTGATCTTCTTTTCTAAGCAATTTCTCTATCAATATTTCTAGATTCTTCTTTCTTAAAATCATTTTAAGAAGAGTAACTATTTGCATTAAAGATTCCTTTTCTTTTAAATGTTCAGAAAGAGTTTGTTTAAGACAATCAATCTTGACAGACTGTTCACATGAATTTGAAATGTTATCTTTACCTTTTAAATCAAACATTTTTTTCCTTTTTTCAAAACTTTAACTTGTTCTTTATATCTTTCAAGCTCAGCAGTTAAAGTATCATTGACACTTTTATTGTCCAGATTTATCTTGGTACAATTAATTACTTGGGTTTTCAGTTGTTCAATCACAGATAATATCAGTGCATCTTGTTGTGCAGATGAGTTAGAATTCTGAACAGCTGCCTGTTGTGATTCTGTCACATACTGAGAATAAGGAATGATATTGCTATCACTGGTTATTTCAGTCTCTGAATGGTTCACAACATTTGACTGTTCAGAAGACGGTATCACCTGCACACCTTGATTAATCATATTGTTATCCACATTATCAGGATTGTGTACCTCAGCGAGAGCATCTGAACCATAATGAGATAAATTCGCCATGAGAGCAACTTTGGCAGTGTTGAGTTCATCACAATCAGAGTCATATGCATCCAAATCATCGGCTTGATAAGCAGCATTGTGAGTAATGACAGTCTGTGTGGCTTGACCTTCTGCAGTTCCTGGATCTGCCAAAAATGCTAGTTCCTCCTCATGTAGAATTTGACCATTTGCTTGAGCTTGTACAAACAACACTTTATCCTTAAACTATAAATCATCCTGTTGCCTTTTTGGTTTAGTGCACTGTTTGGACATGTGTCCTTCCCCTTTGCAGTTGTAACAAATAACAGTCCTTTGTTTCCCAGAATTGCTTCTACTGATTTCCTGGAGTGTAGGTCCTACTTGTACCCATAGCAAAAGAAATTTCTCTCCCCTATACTGGTTGTAAAGTCACTCTTCCATCATTAATGGTAGCTTGTTGCCTAGGGTTTGACAAATTCCTCAGCTGGTTGTTGGTAGTAGGATAGCGAGATGTGACGACAAACTGAAAGGGAATGGTCATCTATGGTTGAGGCTATAATGAGATCTCACATTGCTTGAACAATGGAATGTTAAGACCTAAGTTTGTTGGGGAAATTCAGGTAGTTTTTGTTGTTGTTAACTGTTGGAAGCATATCAATTTGAGGGTATGGATGATGGTGGAGAAAAGAATAAACATTGTGTGTTTAAACTAATAATTGATAATCATTGGATGGAATAAGTGATGAAAGAGGTCGTTGTTGATTGATTGTTTGAGTATTGTAGAGATGATAGGTGTCCATACGTGGAGACTTATTATAGTGAAACTTAGTGGTTGAAATTCGAGAGTTTTGGTGATGAGTTTGATAAGGGAAGACAGTGTCATCTGATAGGTTGCAACCAATGCAAGCGGGATTGAGCTGCGTTCATGCATTAACACTTATTTATTTGCATTAATATTCGTGTTGTCCCAAGTAAGCATGAAGCTGATCAATATTAGTTATGTGTAAGCTCCCGAAACCAGTTTCGGAACATCGGTCACCAAATTTGCTCACTCAGCGTGGAAGAGTATTCAAAAACTTAGTGTTCACTTGAAATTGTTCTAGTTTTACATTGTAGCATGTTCATGTCATTAAGCTAGCGTGAAATCTCAAAGTTTAAATCACGTAGTGTTTCCCCCTTTATAAGGCAAAACTTATCGATTCATTATATAATTTGCACTCTCTTTACTGTTTCGGTCTATAACAGTTCCTTGCATGAGAAGTTGAATTCTTTCTCAAAGTTCCTTGGTGATTTGATGATTGCTAACAAGTGCACAGACCTCTGGTGGTAATCCTTGGAGAATGATATTTGTTGCTTTGACATCACAATCAACTTAAATTGCATCTGCAGGAGTCAATTCAGAGTATTTTCTTGGCCTAGTTACACCATTCTCATCAACTGTAGGCCAGATGAGTGGACCATTTTTATTGGATTCAAGGATCATTCGTCCATGTTGTCTATTCATCATGTATAGCTCCATTTTGCTTTTCCAAGAATCGTACATATCTTTTTCCAACATAGATGGACGATTGTCAGCACCCGAAAGCAATCGCTTTGTCAGCAAGAGTCTCGTATTAGAAGGTTGTTGTTAAAAGATTATTGTTTGATTGAACGATGATAGAAGTAATTATGTTGTTGTGAAATTGTCTTTTGTGTGTTTTATGTCTTGAAATATACGGGATTTTACAATTCTTAATTAATCCGGAAAAACAAATAAATGTTTCACGGGATTTTACAAATCAAAGAAATAAATCGTATAATTTATGTTAGTAAATTTGTGTGTTTTAACTTTAGTTGCAAATTCAGTTTCCAAATGAAGTTGCGAATCCGGTTGTTAAAGGATGTTGCAAATTGCTAATTCGGTTGCCAAAGGAAAACTGCTAATTCGGTTGACAAAGAAAAACAATACTAATTCGGTTTACCAAAAGGAAAAATGACTATCTCGCGTTGACAAAGGAAAACTGTTAATTCGGTTGCCAAAGGAAAACTGCTAATTTGGTTGCCAAAGTAAACTGCGAATTCGATTGACAATGGAACACTGCTAATTCGGTTGACAAGGTAAACTGTGAATTCGATTGACTATGGAACACTGCTAATTCGGTTGACAAGGTAAACTGCGAATTCGGTGAACAACGAAATTGCTAATTCGGTCATACCTTTAGACAACCTGCTATTCCAGTCATCACTTAAAGCTACTAGTCGGTAAACTCTTGAAGCTGCTAAAATTCGTGTCACACATTAACAAACTCAGGACGAAACACAATTTTTCAAGGACACAAATAGACCTACATTTTTTGATTGTGTTTCCAAAATTTTCTTTGTAATGCTAGTATTACTAAACCTATAGGTTACCTAAAAATGTAAACTTTATGGTCTTTAAGTAAAAAATTTCAAAATCAAGATTTGTACTTTATAAGGTATTTCGAAAATATAAGTTGTAAAAAAATGATGTTTTTCATGATTCAAAGTTTATACACATATATCCTAAAGATACTAGATCAAGTTTACCTTTTTAAATGGATATTTTTAGTGTTTTCGAGAGCTTCAAAAAATCAGAAAGAACAAGAAAAGGCATTACGGTTTAAAAAACCAAAAGAAAGGACAACCAAAATCAAACACAAAAGGATAAGCAAAATCACTCCATGGCTCTTGATACCAATTGAAGAACAATCAATTACTTACAAGGTTAGGAATAAAAGAGAAGCGCGGACATGACATAATTTGGGTCATTGTAGACCGCCTTACCAAATCAGCACATTTCATCCTCACCAAAGCGACAAATAGTATGGAAACCATTACAAGGTTGTATATAAAGGAGACAGTCTCACGGCATGGAGTGCCGATATCCATTATCTTGGATCGTGATAGTCATTTCACATCTAGATTCTAGCAATCAATGCAGATTGCTTTGGGTACTCAATTAGACATGAGTACAACATATCATCCCGATACTGACGGAAAAAGTGAAAGAACCATCCAAACACTTGAAAACATGCTTCGAGCCTGTGTTATAGAGTTTGGAAAAGGATGGGAGAGACACTTACCACTGGTAGAATTTTCTTACAATAACAGTTACTATGCCAGTATTAAGGCAGCACCATTTGAGGCACTTTATGGTAGAAAGAGTCGATCACCTTTCTGCTAGGCCAAAGTTAGAGATGTCCAACTCACAGGACCAGAGATAATCCATGAAACCACCAAAAAGATAGTATAAATCCGACAACGCTTGCAAGCTGCAAGAGACTGGCAAAGGAGTTATGCCAATATAAGGCGAAAGCCTTTGGAATTCCAAGTTAAAGATCATGTTATGTTAAAAGTGTCACCTCAGAAAGGTGTCATCCGATTCGGAAAGCGAGTAAAGATTAACCCCCAGTACATTTGACCATTTAAGATCCTTAAAAGGGTTGGCTCAGTGGCATACAAACTTAAGCTTCCTGAAGAACTCAGTAATGTCCACATTACTTTTCACGTTTCTAATCTAAAGAAATGCCTATCTGACGAATCCCTCATCATTCCAATGAAAGAGCTTCGGCTCGATGACAAACTCAACTTTATGGAAGAACCAATAGAAATTATGGATCGAGAAGTTAAGCAACTAATACAAAGTCGCATCCCTATAGTCAAAGTAAGATGGAACTCTAAAAGAGGACCAGAATGAAGATCAAATTCATGCCAAGTATCCACATCAATTTTTAAACATCACTCCAACATCCAATTAAATATCGGGACGAGATTTCTTTAAGGTTGGGAGACTATAACAACCCATAATTTTCAACTATGTAATTATCCATCTATTAAATTAGATGCAATTTTCATCAGTGTAATTATCCATCTATTAAATTAGATGAAACCATTTTCATGGAAAGATTTTTTGCTTTATTCCATCCATAATGTAACGTAACTTACATTATAAAAGTAAACGAGCTCACGCAACCTACCAATGCCAATTTCATCAACGTTTATAGCAAGTAAACATTATAATATGTCAAGCAATATGTTTTAAACTTCATTTTACCATACGTTATCTATTTAACGTACCATCCATAGCGTTTAATATAAAATGGACTTTATACGTTAAACGTTTATATCAAAACCCCGATTACATGTAATGTTTGCATACAAAACAAATGTACAAACCTATGAGGCATGTGTACAAGTTACCAATGCATAATATTCAAATATAATTCATCCTAAACCCTAGTACAACTCCTTTAAAGCCTTAGGTACAAGTCAATTAAGCATAAGATTCAAATGAGCCATTTTCCCTCTAATTTCTAAGGCATTTCATACCACCTTTCTAGCATGGATTACAAAACTCCAATGCACAACATTTAAACTAGTTATTAACTAAGTTTTAACCCTAGCCCGTCCTAACCCTAACCCGAAAACCCTAAACAACTCGACATCAATTAAACTAGTTCACCTAGTTTTGAACCAAAACCAAGCAACTACCCTCCTTCCACCATAATCCACCTACTTGTCATCACCTTGTCACCACCCTAGCACCCTACCACCCTCGTCACACCCTTTCTCACCAAGAAAACCCTACCTCATCACCTACTTTTTAAGCTGAGCCCTCGCCATCACTCCACACCTCTCCAAGCTATAACATAGCTCTTATTGGTCATCCTATCTACACCCTTAGACACTAGTTAACCTAGCTTGGCCACCACTTCTTTCTTTACCCTATATATACACATATACATGCACACATTCTTAATTCACCATCCAAACTCAAAACTACCTTAAAACTATGCTCTAGCCATGTCCTAGAAGAGATCTAGTCAAGCCCTAGAAGAGAAGAAGTAAAGATTAAGCTATTTTGGAACCAAGGTTTAAGAAGAAAGGAGTTCTTGATTCATCTCCAAGCCATTTCGACCCATTTCATCATTTTCGACCCATTCGAGCTCTAGTAAGTCTTATAACTAGTTCTATAAGCTCTTATCATATTTTAGATCATGTATAAACCTTGTTCTAAGCCATGTGAGTAAAGCTAAACTCTTTTTGAAAAGTCTCCTAAACCCTAATCGGAGACGCCTAAAATCACACCCATTTGAAACCTAAACCCTTCTGTGAAACCTAATAAGCTATATATAGAAGCGTATTCGAATCTACAATGATTCTCCTATACACTTATAAAGATCCCAAGAGGAAATACGCTAAAGCATACACATTGGTATTTTCTAAACCAGAAAGAGTAAGTGGGATGTATATTCAGGCTCACCCCTTGAAAACCCTAAAAACCCATTTTCGAAAAAGAAAAAAATTAAAAAAATCCCACAGAAGCTAAAAGCTAATCAGCACACTATAATAAGCACATTTGTGAATCCACAACATTGGTTTTGTGAGCCATAAGGCAAGATGCAGAGTACCCTATATCAGCCCCACGCGTATATACTTTTCATACTTATTTTATATATATATTAAATATATATATAAAAAATTAAATATATACTAAAATTAAAGTATAATATATAATATAAAACAACAATTTTTTTTCCGTAATCGAAACATTCGTTTTAGAAACTCAATTTATAAAGCTGCCTAAGATGAATATTTTCCGTTTCCGAAAGAGCTTCTTTTTAGAAAATGTCGGTTTAAAGTTAAAGCAAAATTAAGCACGTTTATTAGTCAGGTTAAGATTTTCAAATAATCCTTGTTTAGCATCCTACTTGTAAATAACACTATCATTATCTCGTCTCTTCGCGCAATATAAAATCCCTAATATAAAGGATCCGCGAAAGCTTAGCCTAATAAACTTCCGTTTATTAAATGGTTAAGGGCACAAAGCTAGGGCTCAACACGCCCGATCGAGTCAAAATTTATTCTCATTCTAACACCCATTGTGAAAAACTATGACCAAAACACTTAATTTAACTTTTGAAAATTTTTAAATTTTATTTTCATTTTTGGTATTTTTGCAAAAATTTTGGCGTGAAAAAAACGTGGATTACGTGACACAACGCTGCAAGCAAAATCAAATCGAAGATCCCCCCATACTAGAACTAAACATCGTCCACTGATTTTAAAAAAGGGGTACCTACGTAAATCTAAAGCCGTTTATTGTTATGTGCCAAAAAGATAAAACGTTAGTCGATTAGATTTGGATATTGGATTCCCAAAATGAAGCTGAGGATGTGAAACTCAGAGGGCAAAACTGCAAGCACGAGAGTCTTCACAATCCGAGAAATCCTGTACATACAACACAAAACACGGACAAAACACGGGTAATGGAAGAGGTAAGCCTCCTCACACAAAAACACTTATTCATTACTACATTAATACTAACACGATAAGCATGGGGTGGCCCTCCCATGAAGCCTTGTTTTAAGAGTCACTATGCTTGACGCCGTCCCCGAATTATTGGTCTATGGGGAACGACTTAATCCGTGACACCAAATGTGGGTACGTCACCCGATCCAAAAGAAAGTGCTTCACAAAACGATGACCATAGTCACTTTGAAATTTTGCCCAAAGTTTTGGGACAACTCGACAGTGACCATATGAGAAACTAGGTACAGTGAGATGGTCCAACTCCAGGCGTGTCTCAAGCTTGCCTCGACAAAATCATCAATCTAAGAGTTAAAAAGAGGGCAGGACTCGATCAACCGACGTTGAAAACGGCATTTTTGATCTTGGAGTCATGGATTTCTCTTTGGTTTTCTCCTTGTAAGAACAAAAGAATATTTCATAAGCATTGGATCACGCTGTTAATTAACGTTCGATTGAGACTAAACTTTTCTGTAGAATCACTCGCCGCAGTTTTGATATAAAAGTTGTAATGCTTAAGGCCCATAAGCTTTGTGCTCCACTCTAAACCGTAGATGACAATTGCCTTTCATATACAAGCTTGAACGGATGCACCCGATGGAGATTTTTGTAAGACTGTAAGCTAAGGCCCATCGAGCGTCATTCCAGTTTTGTCCGACCAAGAGGCACGTTTCGCGCCAACAGTTCCTTTAAGAATTCATTTTCAAACCACTATTCAATTACTCTTCAACATCCTCCACCTTATTTGTGGTGATACGCGGTGTAGAGAGAAAAAAAAAAAAACGATGAGAGTACCTCCTGTATTTAAGCAAGGTAGACCTTTTGCAAAAGGTCATAATGCAAAACATGGGTTCCTTTCCGCAATCACTTAAGATTGCAACGAAGGGGCACCGAATTTGGAGCGAAAGAGATTTGAGACAATTTGCAAAACAACTCGGCTTCGTTGGCGAGGAGCGCTTTTCGCTTTAAAACCCGTTTTAATTTTCGACAAGTAATTGACCACCCCTTGCCACGAGTATATAGGTTTGTTCCCTCTTGAAGACGGGGAAATGGCCCCATGAAGTCAATACCCCAAACCGTCAAAGATTTCACAAACTTGATGGAATTTCGGGTATGAGGCAAGATTCATCACGTTGTGGAATTTTTTCCTCTGACCGCGCGGCCCATTCGAAAAGTTTTTTAACCAATTAGTGGGACACGAGCTTTTAAATTTTAGGCCAGAATGAAACCGGCATCAAAGACTCTTTGCGCGGTGAGACATTTTGCACCATGATGTTCCACCCCGTGGTCAATTATGGCAACTTCGAGTAGTCCGAGAGCTTCCTTTCCGTTCACACAACGTTGTAAGAAGACTACCGCATCGGATCACTTGATCCGCATGTATCAAAACAAGAAGGTTCTTCGTGCCCAAAAGTAGACAGTTTTGAACGTCTTTGTAAAAACTTTCTGTTCGTCGCTGTAGACGACATCCCTTTGCTCATAAAATTCCCCCGCAAGTGGTAAGTTTCTGCAAAATCGGTCAAAGACCAAGGGCAATTATCATCACCCACGAAAAGGTACCCATCCCAAGTTCCCTCGAGAGGAAATGTTTCCGTAAATTCCTTTTTCTCGAGCTCACTTTGATGGGGATTTTTCAAGTCCTAGAAAGGTGGACCGAGTAACGTGAGATTTTCTGCACACGTTTAGTATACATGGAGATAATGACATATAACTTCTTTGGAAGCACAAAATCCAATCGAGCAATCTGGCTTAGCATCCTGCTTAGTCAAGCAGGTACTTGAAGAGCCGAATAGGGGTCCGTATAAACACTAATGCTTTTGGACAAACAAGATATGGCCAAAATTCCAAAAATCATACACTACGGCAAGTAATAATCCTTTTCCGTTGTAATGTAATGTGCTTGACCTCGGTTATAGTTCTTTGCTTGCATAGTGTATCGGCTTGTTGGGATGGAAGGAGAGGTGGGGGGGGGGGGGGGGGGGTGGGGAAGTGCTTGGTCTTACGTTGCCCCTAGGACTGCCCCCAACAACAAAATCACTTTGCATCACACAGGATTATCCAAAGGGGCATAGTCCCAATCGGAGCAACAGAATTGGAGCCTTGGGTTACATACATCTTAAGGGATGCAAAAATGCTGTCGATGCATTCCTTCGAAAGACATAAAAGGAGTTTCTTTTTCAAGGAGGATGGGTCATACAGGCCTGCGATTTAGGAAAAATCCTAAATAAATCGGACGGTATAATCCGGGCGTGCCCAAAGAAAACAGCGAATGCCCTTACGGTACGGTGGGATGAGGCCAGTAATGCGCAATGCGTCGATCTTTTGCCTTACTTCAATCTCAAATCCCCTGACTTAAGAAATCTCTATGCCCAAGGACTATGACCTATCTACCTTGACACATAAAAGTGCACTTTTTACCCAATTCTTAGCAACAAAGCTTTTGACTTCACAACCTTAGGAGCATTTTGTCTAAATGGGAAAGGCAAGAGGAGAAAGGAATTCACCGAGAAACCCGAAAATCATCCATGAATTACCTTCCATTCTTTAGTTCACGTCATGTCCCGTGAAACGATTGCAACCATACACCCTTTGGAACGTGCCCGGGTGCATTAGCATAACCCAAAAGGAGCCGCGAACGAATAGGCAATGTCCCGTAAGAGCAGGTTGAAGTAGTCTCACTCATGATCAGTGGTCCAACAGGAACTAGATAGCAGCCGATAAAAATCCGTCAAAAAGCAATATAACTCATTCAGCTAATCTTTCAAGCATACTGATCCATAAAATGGTAACGGTAAAATGTCTCTTTACGATTGCATCATTTAGTTTTCTGAATCGAGGCACAACTCACCATCCTGTAACCAACCTAGTAGGAGTATTAATTCATACTCTTCGATTTTTCAACCACGTTTATTGCCTCCCTTCTTCTAGGGAACACCACTCATCCGGGCTTACCCATAGGACTGATCAGAGATAGGAATAAATTACCCCGGCATCAGCGATGTTTGATAAACTTCCTTGCTTAATAACCTCATGGATTGTGGTGTTAAATACCCTTCTCTGATGTGAACTACGGTTGGCATTTTCCTCCCATCAAAAACTTGTGGGGAGCAAAAATTATGATCTATCCCTAATACAGTAATCTTCCAAGCTTATGGCAAAGGTTTGAGTGACTTAAGAACCTTGATCAGCGGCGTATTTATCCTCAACTTTTAAAGTTTTTAGCGATTATGAACGGGTTTTTTTTTTTTATTTAAAATTTAGTCATCACCCTCCACATAACGCACATACTCCAAGATGGAGGGTAATCTGGAGTTCAAGGTCAGAAGAGACTTCACATGTGAAGCGATATCATCTTCTTCAGGCACATTAATTATCACGAAACGGTGACGGAGAGAGATTTGGGTCACAATTTAGTCACACTAAACAATTCCTCAAGTAAACAGTATCTCCCTCAGATCATAGATGCCGTCAACACCCAGTGGTATGAATCATCGGTTCAAAGAAATGCATCTACGAGTCTTTCCATTCGAAAATCCACTGTCCTCCGAAGGGAGAGAAAGAAGGAGATCAGAATCGATCATAAGGTCTGAAGTGAAGTGGGATTGGGGACCGCATAAATGAGTGTATAGGGGAAGGAGGATTATGTGTCTGCGAACTGGGTGCCTTGTTCCAGACTCTTGTAGAATCTCCACATCAGGCACACCTTTTTTTTTCCGCCTTCGCTGTCCTTAATGTTCGCACGGGTGATGTTCAATCCGCCTTCGGTGCGTAGAGTGCACCGCACCTTGCCTCTGCTGGCCTGAGTGGCTCCCCCTGAGGCATTCATCTTCATAGTGACCGATGAAACGTAGGACCCACTATGCAGAGTAATCAACAAGAAAAACCCAGTATGAATCTAGACTGGACTTACCCTAAGATACTTAAAGGACCCTTTTGTACCAATCAAGTACTACCTGGCACAGTCTATGGGGATCTCCTTCAGGATCGATAGGCGGCGACTTTGCAATCTGCCCATGACTACCAAAGTTTCACCTGACCCACTCCTCGAACTCTGCATACCTCGAATCCGAAGACAGTATGACCCAAGAGTTATGGGTCGTTTAAATGTACGGAGCTAGATACTGCTGTACAATGTGTCTAGTGCCGGGCGAGAACAGCATGGCGAGCGAGAATCGATCATAAGGTTTCGAAGTTGGCAGAGGGATATGCGTGGAGGACGACAACGGTAGGCAAGAGTCAGTGAAGAAAAGAAGGGTCCGTAAGGACTGGCACAGAGACAAGGCGCCTGAGCGTGGTTAGCGCGGGAGGGGAGGACAGGTGGATTTGAGTAAGGTAGAAAGGGTGGGGTGTGAGAAGTTCGGAATTAGGGTGGTGGACCCCCTTGTACCTTTCGACCTCCAGGGAGGACCACGAGATTAGCCTAGGTAGTTAGTCTTAGAATGATAGACTGCTGTAGCGTGAGACGTGTCCCATGGCCAAACCATAATGTAATGACGTTAAAGAGGAGAAACGTAGGGATCAGTAACCGCGAATGCTAAAGGATGCGTTTCGATGTGAAATACTTTAGCGACAATGATGCACGGAGTGATGTTTGGTGCTAGGAATGGTATTTTTCTGTCCACTTTCAAAATTATCAAGTACTTCTTGAACATATATCTTCACAAGCAATGTCAATAACATCGACTCTGTTTAACCGCTTCAATGATATTGTAAAGAGAAAGTTTTAGTATCAGCAAGTTGAAGGTCACGTATTGGTCCATCCATGTCTAAGGTCATTAGTTCATCGTTAACATCTATAAAGCACGTCCATCACTCAAGAAAGTATTCCAAAGATTAGGGGAGCCCGATATCGGCAACGTAATCAACTGACCACAAATTGCAGAAAGAAAAACGTTCCAACTTTCACGAAAACATCCACGGCGATGCCGGTTGGAGAAGAAAAACGTAACGGTCGGCAAGTTCAAGAACAATCGGGTTTTGGTAAAGCTAGGAGACCTAGCTCTATCCAAATGGAGAGAGACATAGGATTATGCTTGCACCGAGATCGCCAAGGCTAAGCATTCCATTCATCGCGCGTGAAAGACACAGACGGTAAAAGAAATCTTACCGGGGTCAACCAAGTTTTCTCGGGAACATATTTAGGAATGAACCGCCGAGCAATTCTCATTTACCGGTGTCTTGGTCAACTCAAGTATCTTATCTTTAACATTGAGGAGCGTTCCTAAACATTGTGCCAAAATTGGGCATGTGTAGAGAGCGTCCGCAAAAACTTAAGCTCGAAGAATGAAGATTCTGAAAAATCTCCATAAATTTTGAAGCAGAAGATCGGCTTTATCACCGAGCTTATCTTTGATGGCCCCTTGAAGAATAAGTAATGTTTTTTAGTCTTTGAAGCAACAACGGGCTCACCAAATTTGACCACCGAGTTGGATGTTTTTGGTGTTTTGGCTGCAACCGTATCCTATTGTCACCTCGGGTTTATTTTCCATCTCTTACGAAGAAGAAGAAATTGGAGGTACCATTGTAGGAACAACCGCTTCAGGTATGATTTGCTTTCACATCACCTGTTCGGTTAGCAATGGTGTGTTTCTTGGAAGAGAACCCAACCCGAAGTAGAGCGGTCTTACTATTAACGAATTTAGTGAGTCAGTTTCGTTATAATTATGCCATTGATTTTGCATATTATTTGCATAAACCGCATCTACTTTGACGAAGTTATCAAATCGGACTTAGACACACCTGGTGCACGGAGGAACTATGGAGCGGGAGCCTTGTAAGGTGGAGCATGAAAATGTCGTGGGTAGATTAATCTGGTTGGAAAAACTTGTTCTTGATTGAAATTATTACCCGATATTTGCTTAAAATTGTTCCCAAGCCGATTTGGTTGAAATTGATCCCCGATTTTGTTGTTCTGAGGGTTTTTGCACAGGAGAAAAACCCGGGAGGTCGATTTTTGTTTGCAACCATCTGAGTCGGTAACTGCATTCCCTTGGTTGTAGTTAACCTGCGGCGGCTTGTAACACGTAATCCTGAATATTGTCACCGATAAAACGTTGCCCATCGGAGGCAGGACAATTTTGGTATAGAACGACCACACCCCGTGCATTACACAACTTGTGCCAAAACCGCTTTTATCGTGAGCGGGAGCTGGAGTTTGGTTTTCTTATCGAGAATCAATGCTCCTAACCATATCCATAAGTTCCAGCAAACATGGGTGAACTGCTAGGGTAGAAGAGCTCGTACTCTACTTTGGTAACGAGCTGCCATTGCTTCGTGAATGAAACGAACTTTGGACTTGCTCTCGATGATTTTTAGCATTCTCGAGGCATTTTACCAAAACGTTAACCACCCGCACGGAGTTCAATGAATCTTGAATCCATCGAATTTAGGGCATTATAGAATGTATCGAGTTGATAGCAATCTGAAAAACCCATGATGGCGGGCATCCCTAAGAAGAAGTCATTGAATCAGTCCAATGCCTCGGAAAATGTTCAATCAAATTTTTTGTGAAATCCAGGATTTCAATTCGACGATATGTTGTTTTAGAGGAAAGGAAGAATTTGTTAATGATTTCAAACAAGATCTCCCATGTAATAATCGATCGAGCTGTTCTTTTTCAGCCAAATTCAGGCGGCTCCCCTCGAGGGAAAATTGGGAAAAGCATAAGGCCTAAACCGACGTACTCGGACTTCGGGAACTACATTCGAAGAAGTGGATTCATGTGAAATATCGGCTGTAGAGCATGTGGGACTTCTTTATCCTGTATGTCCAACAAACAAAGTCTAAAGTTATTGAACAAGATAAGTAGACCATCGCTTGATCTCAACGAAGTTTTGCGGTATTTCAGAACAACATCGCATCCACAGTAACCCTCGTGTTTGCTAATTTGAGTAATTGCGCCAAGTACGATTATCGGCCCATCGTAACTATGAGGATTAAATTTTCAGATTGTTATTTGTTCTTCAAGATAGGGAATTCCAACAGAAGTTGATCGGACTTGTTGTTTGTCGACGTTACTGGCTTGAGAACGAGTTCGCATGCAACAAAAAGGAATATAAAAAGAACATTTACACTAATTTTTTTTTTTTGGTTTATTTCATGATTTATTGCACAATGTATTTTAACACAAGGAGGTAGGACAACTTCAAAGCCAAGATAATCCTACATACATCACGGTAGCTTCCCCCCTCCCAAAGATAACCCACAGGTGAGCGGAGGAGTAGGAATATCGCGAAGCATATTTCACCTTTCTTCGGGTCGTAGTTCCTGAAAACCCTCCTTATACCCACACTATATTGTTTGTTTAACTTTTTCAATGTGACCGTACGTCAGTAAGCGACGACAAATGGCAAGTTTTTAAATCTTTTGTTCGATTTGAGAACCAACAGTTCACCCGAAATTATTATATAATACTTTAGTGAAAGGTAATCTATCATTGCGGAATTTTATTTCTTGATTAAGACAATGTTTTTATATATTTTTTTTTTGTTTTTCTTGTTTTATAAATATATACTAAAAAAGAAATGAAAAATATTTTTGTATTTTTATACTTTTATGAAAATAAAAGAAATATTGACAAATTCAAACACAATTTGTCAAACGTAACGATAATTCGTTTCACAGCCTCCCCGGCAACGGCGCCAAAAATTGATTCGTTGATAGTATATATATAATAATACAAGCAAAGACTCAACCAATTTACCTTACCCAGGATTGGTTAAGAATTCACACAAATAAAATTATATGTTTCTGAAAGTTTGATTTCCCGGGTCGTTATGCTCCCATACGAGTGTGCAATTTGAGACTCGTAATGCGAGTTTGATATTTGATAGCTTGAATGGAACTATGATTGATTGGATTTTTCTATTACTATGATTAAAAATGCAAAAACGAATAATTTAAACCTAAAAACGAAAGCTATAACGCTTAAATCTTAAAACGGAACGAAAACGAGGGTTCAAAAACCTAAATTTTGCAAGTTTAACCCTAGAACCCAATTTTTAAACTAAAAATAGATTCTACTTGACTAAAAACGAAGTTTAAAAAAAACTAGACTAAAAACGGAGTTCGTTTGGACAAAAAACGAGTCAAATCAAAAACGGGGACGAATCCCGTTCTTTAAAAAATGAAACTTTGCAAAAATGACCCAGACATATGTAAATTTATTTTTTCCTAGAAAAATACACAATGAAAAAGAAAATTTTAAAAAAAAGATTGTATTTTTCTGATTATTATTTTATTTTTTATGAATTTTCTAATATTTTAATCAAATAAATTATAACAAAATACGAAACGAGTTTAAAAAATTTAAAAAATTACAAGAAAATTAAAATAGGCTGAAGACAATCCTAGGAAAAATAGAATCAGTTTCCAGCTTAATTCGCTAAGCTGGAATAAAGCCCGAAAAGGCTTTATAAAGCTTAAGAAGGCCAAAAAGGCTTTATATATTTGAATAAACAAAACTCTATTGATATAAGTAAAGTCTACCGATAGCTTATGTAGCACAGCGTGTAGAGTGTGTTTGTTATTAGGTAGAGGGTGTGAGGTCGGGGGTTCGAGCCCTAGCTCACCCCTGACTTCCACTTTCCCCTTATTATTTTTTATTTTTTTTGAATTTTTTTTTTACAACTTTGAAGACAAGACAGAAATAAGCATTTTTGCTAACTGAAACTTTTTATGAAATCTACAAATAAGCACAACAATAAGCAAAACAACTACAAGATTTCTTAAATAATAGACAAAAAGGGCCTGTAAAGGCTTATTTTTTTCTTTTTGATTTTGATTAAAACGCTACAACGGCAAACAAGCTAAAAATAAGATTAAGCTAACACCTAATTAGCTAAAGCTAACCTAAATAAGCAAATTAGAAAGGGAATTAAGCTGTAAAAAGCTTAATAAGCTAATGTTCTAAAAAAGGTGAAAATCAGACAAAGTGGCTACTTTGGGCTTAAAAATAAGCCCAAAGATGGAATCTTATGACTTTCTAACTTATAAAACTAAAAAAAATGAAAAATGACTAGAATCAAGAATCTAAAATCATATTACATCAAAATAAGCTAAGAAAAGTGCTTTATAAAAAGCTATGTTGGACAGATTCACACAAGGGCACAAATGACTTTTCCTTTTTGGCTTTTTACACAAATTAAACTAATAAGATGGCAAAATAAGCAATGATAGATGCTTAAGCATAACCAATAAGCAGATGAAAACAAAAATCAACAATTGAAAAGCACTTAATAAAGCCGAAAGATGGCTTACTTACTACTAAGCTCACACCAGGGAACCTTTTTTGGTTTTTGCAATTACACAAATAAACTCAATTAATCTCAAAATACGCTAAACTTCTTAAAAAAGCTATCAACCTATCATAATTCACCTACTGCCTCACAAATAAGCAAAAAACTCTATGGAAAGAGGAGTGGGGTCGGGAGTTGATTAGTCCATAGCTCATATAAGCCAATTAAGCTTTTAAGCTTAAGGCTGTTTGAAAAACAGCCTTTGGATCACTTTTCTAGCTTAAAAATAAGCTAGAAGACAGATTCTTATGGCTATATAAGCTAAAAACAGATCAAGTATTAAGCTCATAGAACAATAATCAAGACTCAAAAAGCATTTTAAAATTCTGAATAAGCCAGAATTGCTTATAGAAAACGCTAAAATCCCATTATTCCTATACTTATGCAGATTTTTGGCAAAACCTTAAAACACAAATGCAGCCTATAAAAATACTTACTCAATGCATTTAAACACTTGAAATTAACATGCAAACAAAGCCTAATATACACTTTAAGCTATAATTCAAAAATAAGCTAATGCAAATAAGTAAAGTACCACAGATGCAATCATTAGCTATTTTAAGGTTGGTTTTTGAAATTTAGCTTATAAAACTATTACAAACTACTAATTAGACTTAATTTAAGCTAAACTACACTACCCAAAGACCTTAACCCTGCATGAGCCAAATGAACCCATTTTAGCCCTGTCCCACACACCCATTATATTTCTAATTTTGGCTTTTAAGCTGATTTTAGAGAGATTTAAGTCATGGGTTTCAAAGGCAAACATTCATACATCACTAATAAGCATAAATTAGCACCTTGAAAAAGAAAATGAGCACAAATAAGCTGTAAATAAGCAAATGCAGAAAAATAAGCTCAAATTGAAAGAAAAGAGACTTACAACCCCTTTGCTCTAAACAAGGGCTAATAAGCTTTTAAAAGCTTTATCAACAAGCTCCAGCTTATCAAAGATAAGCTGGTGGGGTCCATAAGCCCGTCCATTTCTGGCTTATCATCCAATTATAACTGGGTACATTTTCTGGTATTTGTGACTTTTTTCTTTACTAATTATTTTTTTATTCTTACTTAATAAAAGTCAGCTTATAAATTAAGCTTTAGGTGAAAAGCTTTTTAAAACACAATTGAAGCACTAATCAACACTTAAGACTTGAAATTTAATAAACTGGAATCTTTAACATAAATTCCTCAAAAATTTCATTAAACTTAACTTGAAAATTGATACAAAAGCTGAAAAGAGAAAAAGTACAATAAAGCTGAAAAAGACTTAATTTAAATTGACAATTAAACTACAATAAGCTAAGATGATAAGATGAGCTACAAAGGGGTCCTTTTATAGCCGAATTCTTCATTTCTATAGAACTTTGCAGCTTATGGTTTTCTTTGTGAGAGCTTCCTAGGGTGTGTTAGTTGTGTGAGGGACTTGATAAATCCAATCTCTCCTTGACACAACTTGTGCTTCTATATGTCCAATTTTAAGCCATCGAAAGGAACTTGAAAATGGATGAAGGGATTGCCAACATGGCAATTATAAAGCTGGGGAAGATAAGGTTAAGGGTAAAGTTTTTAACCAATAGGGGTAAATGGGTATTGCAGTTTAATAATGGTGACGCAATAAAGAAACCCGTGAGTAGTGCTTGGGTTTAAAAGGCGGGAATTTGATCTTAACTGGTGTAGGGAAAAGAAAATGTTTGGGGTTTTTAGGCAAATTCATACCCCTATAGTAGTATACTTGTTTGCAAAGACACGTCCTTGTGTTATTAACAAAAGTATTGGGGGTTTGGCAGGATGCCCCTACAACTCATATAAGATGAATTGAAAGTCAGATCCTTTTGTGTTTTTATAACTTAAGCGGTTGCAGAATTGCCCCCTTAGTTATATTTCCCTAAAAGATTGCATTTCCACCCCCGTGAGTCTTTTAATCCTTTTCTTTAACTTTTGAGATTTGGCAATTGTGGTCCCCTCAAGTTTATTTTCTGCTTCAGTTTCTCGAGTTGACTCCTGACATTGGTTCGGGGTGACTTTGACTTTGACTGATTGACTTTTCTGTTGACTTTTTGACTTGGTTGACTTTCTGGCTTCGATTTGGCTTTCGTCTTTTCACATATTTCCATTCCGTGCTCAGTTTTGTCGTTTTTGGCTTTGTTTTTCGTCCTTTTGTGTGATATCCATTTCCTGCACAATACAAATGCAAAACAAACATATATTTGGCAGTTTTTTGTCTGTTTTTGGTCATTTAAGCTCGTTTTTAATGGAAAAATGTATGTGTAGATTTAAAGCACAACCATCCCTGTTTTAAGGCTGAAGGATTCATGGTTTTTGGATATATGGGGTAAAGGATAACCTATTTAATTAACTAGCATTTTAATCCTACTAAAACTCCTCTAGATAAGGCCCAAAATCCTTTTTCTTTTCTCTTTATTTTTCTTGGGCCGATTTTATACATACATACATATATATATATTTATTTTTTTTATTAAATTATTATTTACATTATAATTTACATTACCTTAAATTTTTATAAAAATTCTAAAAAGCCCCCCCTCTAATTTGGGTAAACCTTTTTACATAAACGCTACCTACTAAACTTTCTAAAAATAACTTTTCATTTCACATTTCACTTTCTATATTTAGAAAGTTTGCCAAAAACTTCCATATTTCACTCACTTAACTTATTTCCAACATGATACATTTCCCATAAACGCTTAACATAAAATCATCCAACTATTGACGTAGCATTGCATGCGATACGCCACTCTTTCCATTATCACTATATCACTATACGTAAACAAATGAATACTCATCACCAAACACAAACGCACTTAAAATGAGATGATCATACACCTCAATATGACATCATGCACCTATTCAAACCACTTAGCAACACAACGAAATCACCAAACAAACTCCTTAGCCATCTCTAAAGTATCCTAACCTGATTAAATCACGATGTCACACATAGTACACTGTATGTATGATTAGGTACTGCTTTAGTAAAGTTATAACTGTTATCAAAAAGTTAGTACTGCAAGCGTACTATAGTAATGATGATTTAGTAATGAAGAAAATATTACTAAGTAGTTACTACTATACTACTAGCTTGTACACAGATAGGAGCTTGCTGGAATAAAAGTTAATGCTTCTAACTTACAACTACAGAAAGATTACAATTGCTAGAAGAGTTCTGAACTAATCACAAGAAAATTAACATACCTTTTTGCACAAATAATATACCTTTAACTTACAAAATACTACACATATTAAACCAAATACATCAAAAAAAAATAAAATACCAAAAAATTTAGTATTTGTGCCTGCCCTTGTGAGACTCCAAAACTGACATTAGGCATGCCCTCAACCACCCATTTGAGCCAATACACAACATTACATCACTTACACACCAAATCCCACTATTTCAATTCAAAACCATAGCCAAAACCACTTACCCTCATTTTATACATTCAAACTAAAACCATTTGCACACACATATTTCTCACTCTAAACTCAACACTCAACTCCCTCTTCTCTCTTTAAAAATGTTACAAACAAGGAAGAACAAAAACAATCAAGATTTTTCAAGGGTTTAAATCAAGAAAACATCATCATTTAATCTCTTTTGATCATCCAAACCACCATTCACCTTCAAAAAGCCTTCAAAGTACATCATCAAGAAAGTAAATAATCTCAGCCCATAGGTCATCTTGATCTTTTCTTGAAGATTAATAGGTAAGAACTTAGGTGTAAGACGACATGTGTCCATCTTGCACCGAAAGACTCCTAAAAATCAAGTTTTGTTGCACTTTCTTTATACTATTTATGACCTTTTTGGTAAAGACCTCCTGATAATTTTTGGGATGTGTGTGTTGTGTGTGTGTGATTTTTTTTTTTTAAAATAATTTTAAGACCTGTATAATAGGATTGTGGGAGTTGGTTGGGTCGTTTTTGCATGTTGGGTTATTGGTTTGACTTGTTTTGGTCAAAGGTAATTTCAATCAGCTCACTAAATTATTTTTGTGTCATATTGAATGAAGCATAAGTTGATGATAAATAAATATTTTGACATGATTCCAGAGCCTAACATCAAGTACTTTGAGTATAGTTTCCATAAATGTAAGATTTGTAAAAATATGAAGTCGTTTGGTTGGTTAAAATCTCAAAATGGTGTAAGGAGTCAAATTTGCCCAAAAATCTCTTTTCTACCCTTGTACTAAAATGACCATAAATCATAAACCACGATGAATATATCATTGAAACTGATATGGGAGATACTTGTAAGGGTTATTTAGAGTCTCCCATTGGCCTAACTCATATAACCTAGATTTAGACCTTCTGATCATTAAAATACTTTTATATGTCTAGATTTTGCCATTTTTAGAGTGTCACCTCGGAAAGGTGTTATCCGATTCGGAAAGCAAGGAAAGCTTAACCCCTGGTACATTGGACCATTTAAGATCCTTAAAAGGTCGGCCTAGTGGCATACACACTTGAGTTTCCTGAAGAACTCAGTAATGTCCACAGTACTTTCCACGTTTCTAATCTAAAGAAATGCCTATCCGACGAATACCTCATCATTCCAATGAAAGAGTTTCGACTTGATGACAAACTCAATTTCGTGGAAGAACCAATATAAATTATGGATCGAGAAGTCAAGCAACTGAAACAAAGTCGCATCCTTATAGTCAAAGTAAGATGGAACTTTAAAAGAGGACCAGAATTTACGTGGGAACGCGAAGATCAAATTCGTGCCAAGTATCCACATCTATTTCCAAATATCACTCCAACATCCAACTAAATCTCAGGACGAGATTTATTTAAGGTTGGGAGACTATAACAACCCACAATTTTCCTCTATGTAATTATCCATCTATTCAATTAGATGCAATTTTTTCCAGTGGTAAATTTCAATCTATTAAATTAGATGCAACCATTTTCATGGAAAGATTTTTGCTTTATTGCATCCATATTAACGTAACATACATTTCAAATAAAACGTGCTCACAAGAAGCAACCCACCAATGCAATTTCATACAATGATTATATCAATTAAATGTATAACTATGTCAAGCAATAAGTTTTAAACTCCATTTAATATCATAAGACGTTACTCTAATTAAACGTAATTCAAAACGTTATATTTGAAGACGGATTTAATACGTTAACGTTTAAATCAAAACCCGATATACATGTAATTTTTACATATCAATACAAGTGTAACAAGTTACCAATGCAATATTTGAATATAATTCCCTCCAAAACCCAAGTACAACTCTCTAAAAGCCGAAAGTAAACCCAGTAAAGCAACAACAATTTGCATTTAATATTTTTTCCCCTCCCAATTTCTATAGAGATTTCGTACAACCTATCTAACACAAGTTACAAACTCATCTAGCACAACATTTAAACTATTTTTCCCTCTAATTTTGCCCCATAGCTCGTCCTAAACCCTAACCCTAACCCGAAAACCCTAAACAACCCGATACCACTTAAATTAATTCGAACCAAGCCCTAACTAAGCTAGCATCCTCCACCATGATCTACCACCTTGCCTACCACCTTGTCACCACCTTGTGCTCCAAGTAAACCACCTAGTCACCTTCCTTTCACCACCATGTGACACCTCAACACCACCTTGTCACCTCTTTGGTGATTCAAACCCTTCTCATCTCCTAACACTTTGCTAAGCTATGTCCCTAGCTTCCCTTAGTCACTCTTGATAGAACTTGGCCACTACTCTGCACAAACTTGGCCTCCACTCCTATTTCGAGCCTATATATACTTGAAACATGCACACTTCTAAAACTCACCACAAAACTAAACCAATTCTTGAAACCATGATCCTCAGACAAGCCTATCCCAGAAGTCGAAGAATACAGATTAACTATTTTGGAACCAGGTTTACAGAAAATAGGATTCATTAATTCATCTCCAAGCCATTTCGACCCATTTTATCATTTTCGACCCATTCGAGCTCTAGTAAGTCTTATAACTAGTTCTATAAGCTCTTATCATATTTTAGATCATGTATAAACCTTGTTCTAGCCATTTGATCAAGCTAAACTCTTTTGAAAACTCCTAAACCCTAATCAAACCCTAAATGACCCATTTTGGAAACCCTAAACCCTTGCGAAACCCTAATAAGCTAGTATAAGCTTATTCTATTCTCAATAAGCTCCTATTCACTTTTAAGATCTCAAGGAATAAGCCTTAAAACCCTAAAGCTACACGTTTTATTCCTAAACCAAACGCACCCTTAAAAACCCTAAAAAGCCATTTTCGAAACCCTAATAAGCTATAAGCTATAAGCTGACTTTATAAGCTGTTCTAATAAGCTATAATATTATTTTTATAAACTTGGAAACAAACCTTAAAATCTAGAACCCATCGGGTTAAAATTTCAAAACCAAACGCACCCTTTTTGAGTTATCGAGCTCATAAGCCAATCCTCAAAATCAAACTTATTTAGCTATAATAAGCAAATGCTGCAAATCAATTTCAAATTAAAATAACAAGATATAGAAATTTGGAACTAAACATGCAAATCGAATTGTCCTTTAAGGGTATATATTGTAACTTTTGAAATTATTAAAATTTCGGGCCAAAAATGTAATTATCCTAAAGTTAAACTACAGGGGTTTATCTTGCCAAACTTTAAATTTGAGAGTAAAATTGTTTAAAAAATATATATAACATATATATATAAATATATATAAATATAAATATATAGATATATATAATAAGATAAGGGTTAACTTGTAAAATCATATAATACTAAAGGGTATATATTAAACATTATATGACTACAATATTATTAAAACCCGACACAATTTATCGTTCATAAGTCATCGATCGAAACAATAAAATAATTATGTCTATATATTTAACATAATTTAACAATCCATTAGCTTTTGAAGAAACTTAAAAGATAAAATCTAATCATTTAAACTATAACGTATCACGTTACTAGTGAATTTCATGTGAGAGGCTTTCATTTGGATAGACCTTTTGACGAGTTGCTAGATTTACGATTTAAAGCTTCATAGCTCCATCAAGACGTATTACTACATGACCTCTAATATGAAAGCCCGAACAGTGATACGATGTTTTCACAAACTAATAAACCAAAATCATTTACGTTAAACTTTATGAAATAAAGTTTGAATTATAAACAATCGAACTAAGACTTGACATATTACCCCAGGTTGCGTGTCGAAGCTGTTTACTTCCACTTGAAATACTTTTCACTTCAATCAACTACCTTATCAAAGTGAGTTCATAGTCCCACCTTTACATGTTTTTCCAAATCTCGTGGGGAGATACATGCTATAAAAAATGAATACAAGTGTTTTTCAACTGTATGCTATTCTGATATGCTATTGCCTAAGTTACCTTTACTACCAATATCTTTACATCATGAACCATTAATCACTTGAGTGTGAACACGAATATGTGGAATATCCTAATCGGAGATGACTAATCCCCATTTGAGTTCTACATGTACAAAGGTAATCAAACAATCAAACGCACAATATATTTAAAAAATGGGTTAACTTTGGCAAGTTACCTTTCTAAGAGGACATTTGTTCCTCATAAAGGTCACTGAGGTGATTCATGTAACTTTGTTGGTGTCATGAGCTAGGGCAATAATAATGTTCTTCTATATAATTTTAATTGTAACAATTATTACCACACTTAATTATGACTTGTATTCAACCCATTTCATTACAATCCATAATTTCCACTCAACATTTTGTGTTTGACCTTTTTAGCATGTTTATCTCAGGTAACTAAGCAGTTTAAGGCACGGAGTGGCATGGACTTAAAGACGTCTAAACTTGTTATCATTCAACCGTTTTGTTTTAAATGTATTTTGGGACCTCCATTTGTAAAACTCTAATATGTTATTGAATGATAACTAAATTTTCCAAAACGTCTCTTTTGAGTCATTTTTTATTATTATGACTGTTGATTCATGAAGTAATACCCCTAATTTAGCTTCCACTGCTATGTTGAAATATCGGGGTGTTAGAGCAACGCAATGATATCTTGATGTTCCAACAACATCATGAAGAATCTATATCCGAAGCATGGACTTGTTTCAAGGACTTACTACAAAAAGTCCCTCATCATGGCATCGACCTTTGGCTCCAAGTCCAAATTTTTATGACCATGTCAATCCCGTCACAAGACGAACATAGACCAATCGCTGGTGTAATCTTCGTGACCGAAACGCTAAAGAATCTTGGGCATTATTAGAGGACCTCGCCCTCTATGAAAACGAAAGTTGGAATGACCCAAGGGATTTTGCTAAGCCAGTAAAGGCAATCACATTGCCTCAAGATGTCCCGAGTACATCCGACCGCCGTCTAATCGAGCTCGTAAATCAAGTCCAATGCTTGATGGAAGCTCATCTCGCTCCGACAATACCTACCCAAGTAAACAAAATTACTACCTTACATGAGATCTGCAGTGGTCCCCATGACCCTCAGTATTGCATGGAAGATCCCGAATAAGCCTTTGTTGAATACGCATCCTCGCGTACCGATGAAGCGGGAGGTAAGTGGTATACCTTTAAGCCCGAGCAAAACAATCTTGGTGACACCTATAATTCATCATGGAGAAGTTACCCAAACCTTAGGTGGAGACAACCCCAAAATTCTCAAAATAATTTTTCAAACCCACCTAACCGGTTCCAACCCAAACGGTTCAATCCCAAACCGTTTCTTCAACAACCATCCTCAAAATTTTAACAATCAATCAAATCTAGAAGGATTGGTATCCGACTTCATGGCATCTCAAGACGCTAGACTATCCAAGTTTGAAGCCGATTTCAAACAACAGCAAAGCGAGATGACCAACAAAATCGACACAGTGTTGAAGGCCATCACCGATCAAATAGCGGGAGCACTACCTAGCGATACGGTCAAGAACCCAAAACTGAGTACTACACTACCCCAGTTTTGTCTGCTCGCTCTTACATGACCATTGATCCCCAATGCTCATCTCACCCTTCCACCTCATTCAATGCCATCAAGGCACATTTCAAGGAGGCAACCATTTCCCAAACAAGCCTGCGGCAACCCGAGATTGAAATCGAACCACAACAACCAGAAGAGCCCGAACCAACTCTTAAAGATGAATTCCAGGATTTGCATCTTAACCTACCGGTTCTTGAAGTCCTAGCTCATGCTCCAATCTATAACGATATACCGGATAAATACATAGAGAGCTTAGAACTAGGCAAAAACAGATCAACGTTTCATCCAAGGAGAAGTACCTACGAAAATAGAAGACGTCAGACTATTTACTCTACCTTGTAGATTAGGGGACTCAAGACCTTTTGACACCTGGGCCGATCTAGGATCAGGCGTAAACATAATCCCACTTTACCTCTTCAAAAAGCTTAACATCAGACTATTAGAAGAGACTGACCATATCTTTGGGATAGCTGACGGAACCAAATCCTACCCCGTTGGGATTGTTAAAGACATAGAAGTCCACATAGGGAAACTAAAACTATTAAATGATTTCTACGTGATCACTAATGAAAAGGACCCCGAGAACCCTTTGCTGAGTAGGTAAGAGGATTCCTAGCCTTACCACCAACATAGTTATAGATGTTGGATGGGCCAAAATGCGGTAAGAGGGAAGAGAATCACTAGGTCGGTATTCAGAGTAAAGGGAGTAGACTTAGGTGAGGAGGAAACACTTTATTGGACCACACTTGGAAAAAGGGAGTCATACAAACCATGACCTGTCTCAGATGGAATAGGCGCATGAACCCCTTATTATGCTAGGAAGGGCTTCTTAGATTACCATTGACCCAGAGAATGGGAAATTGCTAGAGATGCCGAGCTCAATCCTTTTAAGGATACCTTAGTGTTTAGAAGGATGGTAGAATTCTTAGCAGCCATACCCATTAACCTTAAAAGTAATATGTAAGAATCAGAGGACCTAATTAAAAAACCAATTAACTGGGACAAACCACCCAAAAACAGAGATGGAGCATGGCACGCCAAGATTAGACTAATCGACCCAGAAGGAGAGGAGTTTACAAAAACCCTACAGTCAATCCCCACCACTAGGAAGCTCTCTGAAAGAGAACGTCTAAGGGAAATCATCACATTGCACCACTTCTACGACACGTAAGAACGTGCGACTTCGAGTCTAGCTACAAGACTCGTAAATAAAGAAAAGCGCTTCTTGGGAGGCAACCCAATATTTACTTTTCCCGAACAAAATAGGAGTGTGGTTGTTTTAATTCTTCTTCAACATATTGCAATCATTTTCGAATTTCTATCTTATAATCATGGCTTTGTATTCATTTTAAAAACCTCGTCTTAATTTCAATCAAAGGTATTTTGCAAATAATAAGTGTATGGGAATCTATCCGGTTTTTGAACCAAGTTCAAGCATGTTAAATAATTTGTTTAGATTAATTCACGTCAGTTTCGAGTCATATGAGTAAGTTGTCAAATATCAGGTTTTATGCAGCTATTTGCATAGGAATTAACTTATGGAATCAAGTGCGGGAAATTTTTCATCAAAAACAAAAATTTTGTTTTCACATAACGTGGAGACGGCATCACAATTTACACGCGACGCCGTCACCACGACACCTGTGACGGAGTCAAGATTTTCCTGATGACATCAAACACCCAGGTCCAAAAAACTTATAGTTTTTAATTTATTATTTTGAAAATAAAACTTGCATAACATTTAAAATATGTACTCTTCTGTTATCAACCTGCAAAACCAATGAGTTTGACAATTCTCTCATCCTATCTTTACTGCTTAATCAAGTCAAACCCTAAATTCATATTGTGTATTTGTATATCGCACATTTTATGCTTGGTATAGTTGTCTTTTGTCCTTTGATATACAGGTTATAATTTGATAAGAAAAGCTTAGGATTTCCTTAGGCAGTTTCATTGGCAATTCTTGGACACGATTTAACCATTTATCGATGTTTCTTCTCTATTATAAGCAAACCAGGGAGTACTAGTTTCTTTTCCTTGTTTTCTTTTCCCTTAATTCATTTTTACAGGTACCTTTATAGAACATTCGAGACAATGTTCAACTTAAGTGTAGGGGGAAAATAAGCCTTAGAAACTATTCTTTCATTTACCATTTGCTTTGTCTTTAAAATGATAGGTAATATATCAAAACATAGCATAAGAGGTGATTTTAACCCAAATTAATTTTTTTTATGACATATACCGACAAAAACCAAGTATTAATAGCGTCTCATGGATAGGAATTTATATTACTAGCACAAAAATCCTCAAATTCCACCCCCAATTGTAGTTCGCCCTTAGATATTATACATTTAGCTTGTTCGAGTTAAGGAGTGAGCAATCATGTGTGTCTATTCTGGCATTACAGATGTGTATGTGTGGTTTTGTTGCCTTTTCGAGAACATTGGTATTGGTTAATTTAGGATTATGAGAGTGTACCGGTAGTATATTAAAATTCTGATCTTGTGTTGTGATGCATCCCGAGACCACATAGTAAGTATTAGGATTTGCTGATAAGAGGCATTAGGATTAACCCATGTTTTAAACCTGTAATTGTTATGAAGGTCCCCCCGATCGATGTAACTAACCCACACCCTGCATGCACCACATTTATAGAATAGGAACCCTAGAAAACCCTCCGACCCTATCCTTGATTACGGTTCCACCTGAATTTCAGGATAAGCTGGACTATTAATGGAAAGCATTGTCCACCCTTAAACCAATCGTTACACAACATCGCCTATCCACCTTGTATGTACTCATTTTTAGTACATTAGTGTTTTAACCTAAGTTAATTATTTAAGTACACGGTTGTTGTAACATTTCACATTTTCAGGTCATTTCCCGACTCAATTATTTTCATTATTTATTTTTAGGGTTTTAGACGCGTCCGATATTAATTATTATCTTATCCGATAAATCGCGTAAACTAAAAATCACATCCATCTTAAACGGACACCAAACAAGATAAAGTATACATCAAGCTAGTGTTATATGATTAATTAAGAATAGAAATTATAACCTTCATATTATATATTAGTGGTTACGTAAAACGCTTACGTTCGATAATAAACTAACATTAACCTACCCGGGAAATACCTAGACTTATCTAGACTCAAACCAATACCCACATTTATTCCCTAAACACAAAAAATTGTACAATTTTTGTGTCATTAAGCCTATAAGTTCCGGTATAATTAAACATAACCATAAAAAACAATACGAGGAAAACATATTATACTTTTAGGTTATTAACCAACTTAAGTACATAGAAGCTCATATCTCTAACATTGTCTAATCATGTGTACCCAACTCAAATCCTAAGGGCGTCCATGGGTGTGGATAAAGAGCAAAAATCACTTACCATAACCCTTACTAACATGTACCCTTAAACCATGAACATGAACCATATTTAGTTTAAGGATGAATGTTAAGTTAGTTCAAAGTTTAAGGTAAACTTAAACACTAGCACACTTCCTTCGTTTTTCTTTCATTTCACAAACTGGCACCAAGGACCATTGGGTAATACACACAAATCTTGGTGGCTAAAATCTTTTACAACATAGTATTAGTTATAAGCAATGTACCTATAAACAAATCTTATACAAGATTGTATCTTTGTTTCCCTCTCTTTAGTCCAACCTCGACACCCACACATACAACCTAACCAAACAGCATAATCTTGTACACACCAAATTCATATAATACTTGGAACTTAAACCAGCATAAACTTCCCTAAAAAAACTCACCTCAGCATGTACTAAAACTACATACTTCCTCGCAGCAAAGGAGACATGTTTTTAGAAGTGGTATAGAGACATTTTCTCTATAAATAGGAATACTCACAACTAAGAGTGTTTACACACTCACACATTTAACAACACTCTAGCAAAATTTATCTTTGTCCTTGCTTTTGGGTCATACACACAGCAATACTGCAACTTGCACACAACACAACACCACAACTTAAAACACAGGGTCTAAGGTATAGCCTAGTGACTATAAGCTAGAGTTAAACGTTTAAGGGTTTGAAAACAAAGGAAATTCAAGTTTAAGCTAGACTTGGGCGTAAACGCATACGGGGTTTTATTACTACCAGCCCACGACGATAGGACACTAGAAAAACCTTCAAGAATCTAGGACCCTTGAAAAGTGTCTACTTGTCCTCAAACTTAAGTTTTCATGTTTGCTTCATGTGGTCATAAGGCAACTGATTATTATTGAGTTAACAGCTCAACCTGGGTCGTGCAGCATGACACAACCCTGCCATGCTTATAAAATACAACATCTATAGACTTTTGTGGTGAACCAAACGCCATAAGGCACGTAACAAATATCTTGTGTATAAAGCATAATGTTTAAACATGGACATCACACGTAAAAATATATGCCGAGAGGTTTGATAAATCGTTTTGGAACGGAAACACTTTCATGTCTACGTATCATAAACTTAACAACGTCGTACTTGCTCAATAAAAGTATGTTACACTATATATATGCGAACTATAGGGTTGTTTGGATAAGACAAAATAAGTTACAAGCCCATAGCCAGCGTCGTTTAGTCCAACACGAGCTCAAACAAACTCAAACGAATTTGTCTAAACACACAGATGGGTTGTTAGATACGAGATAAGTTAGAAGTAATACTGCCAAGCTTAAGAATTATACTGCTAGCAGAAGTTAGTACTTGCTCAGCAGAGTTTAGTACTACTAGCAGAGTTAGTACTGCTAGAAAAGTTAGTACTGCTAGCATATTGTTAATCAGTTTGCTAAGTATCATTGTAAGGCTCGTATAGGACAAGTGTAGCTCCATCAAGTTGCTTAAACATAGGACAAGTATGCTTAACATGCTAAACAAGTTACAAAAGAAACCCTAATGCAACACTAGTGGATTTAACGAGCCACTATCAGGCTCAACAGCCAAATGTAAACTTTTGGGTTAGAGTTAATGGGCCATAGGCCCAACAGACTCGAATAAGCTCATCCGAGCTTATTATTAAGCCAAACAATTTATATAGCTTATGCAAGGCTAATGAAGGCTTTTGTCACTTCTTAAATCTTAATTGGACTAAAATGCAACTTTTGCAAGTTAGGGGACTAAAAGTGTAAAAAATAGAAACTTGAGGGTATAAACTGGCAAATCTGTTTTTGTTTTTAAAGGACTGTTTTTGACATTCCTAAACATAAGGGACTGTTTAGAACTCATAAGAACCTAAAATGTAATTTTTGTAAAATAGAGGGACTAAACGTAGCAACATGGAAACTTAGGGGTGTAAACGGTAAATATTCTGTTTTTAAGTATAGGGATTGTTTTTGCCACTAATGAAAACCTAAGGGTATCTTATATAATTAAGTGATTTAAATGAACACTCTTGTAAAGACTATTCGTGTATAATACGGATACTATATAACCTAAAGTCAAAGCGATCAATAAATAGTGTATTTATTATTAATACTTAAACACCGTGTATACTTAAAAGTATATAGTCATACATCTCCCCAAGAGCAAACGAGGAAACGAATATAATAAATGTGTACACCACCACACAAGTGATAACAGTATATATAAACTAGTAAACTATGAAGTTTAGTTACACCGAAGTCGTTGGCCTACAACTTGAGACAAAGACTGGCCGTATTTACTTAGGTATTAGAACGGTGTAATTCATTTGCCATACTCGTGATCTACCATTACAGAGGACTATCTTACTAGGTGGAGTCATAGCCCCCAAGATTTCTATATCAATGAATTATAACTTTTGGGGTGAAAACATGCAATGTTTTACAAATTGGCCGCAAGTGTATATTATATCAGAATAACGTGTTTGCCTAATAGGCGATCACCCACTGTGCCCATTATCATGAACGGTCAATTACTTTGTGTGAGCGCGAATGTTTTTTATAAAATAGATCTATTAGGATTGATAATCCTCGTTCGGGTGCTACACATTACTGTGCCGGTTTTGCCGGACACCAGACGTATACCATGTCGGATATTGGGATGTTGCGGGTTCGAACATTCATCGGGCAATGTTGGCACTTTTATATTGCAATTCATTCATGTCGAGCTTCAGAGTCATGAGCTTGGTGAAAACTAATACACTTTGTGAATGTTTGCATCTGTTGCATTAACAAAACACTTGGAATCTTGCAGTCCATACATTACATCTACATAAACCTTATGAAATCACCAACTTTTATGTTGAAAGTCAAAGCATGTTTTCTCAGGTCAATGAGGCACGAGGTGCTACGGATACATCGGAGATAGTCTTTTGGGGAGTCATGCATTAAAGATTTAGGTGTCAATACATCTTGGATTTTTGTTATGATCTAAAATATTGTATCAAATGTTTAACAATTTAATCGTTGTGCTTGTATTAAACAATTTCAAAAATCCATTGTATCGTATTTTAAACGACTCTTTTAGAGGTCGTTCTCATATCTTGTGCTATTTGATCTAACAAGTAACGCTCCCGGATTTCATGATTCTGCTGCAACCACTTTTGGGGTGTTAACAGATTGGTATAGAGCCAAGTTCATAGAGAACCAGGTCCAAATGTTTTACTTATGGACATAACCGTTTCAAAACATTGCATCATAAACAAGGTATTTTATGGGACATACATTTCATACCAAACTTGTTGCATTAGTTGGGTATACTAGATGCTGCATGATTCTCATACGTGTTTATAATATACTAAATATTAATTAGGGACTATATATGTACTAATGTAAACTCTGTTTGAGTGTTACAGATCCTGTCATGTCTTCTTCATCCACGGTCACCTACACATTTGTCTACACTGATTCTGAGCCAGGGAGAGTCTTCTTGGGAGCTGATGAGGAGATGTCTAATAGAGGTTCTCCACGAGTCATCGTATACGGATACGATGGACTCCCTATGCATCGGTAGCCCCGCCATCTCCGGACTATGTGTCAGGACCTGAGCACCCACTATCTCATGATTACGTGCCTGGCCCTGAGCACCTACCTTCCACCTGTTTGAAGTTAGTCAAACGTATCTAAGCCTGAGTACCTCCCCAGACTTTAGTGCCAGCCGATGCTGAGGCACCCTTAGAGGACCAGCCTCTACCTGTTGATGCCTCACCTACCGCCTTGTCGCCAGGCTATGTGGCAGACTTCGATCCGGATGAGGACCCCGGAGGAAGAACCATGCTGATTATCCCACTGACTGAGGGGATGATGATGATGAGCCCTCTGACGACGATGATGATGATGATGATACTGATGATGAGGATGAGGAGCCCTTTGAGGACGAGGATGATGACGAGGAGGAAGAGCACCTAGCTCCGGCCGACTCTTCTGCTATGCCCGTTGTTGACCCTGTTCCCTTAGCTAGGGACACAGAGGCATTTGAGACTGATGAGTCTGCACCTACACCCAGATCACCTCAGACTAAGGTCCCCTTTGCTCAACACGTCCCGTAGGCAACGCAAGACTGTCAAACTTGAATGCCCACCTATGTCCACCAACCCCATGGAGGCCCGCAGTACTGAGTATTAGGCCGCACCTGAAACCACCATCACCACCACCATCTCCACTATCACCTTGGTCACCTATACTCCCTCAGATTCCCTCACCACCACTACCACCTCCACCATCATCACTACATTTACCACCACCTGTACCCACATCATTACCATTACTAGGGGTGAGTATTTCGGACCGTCGACCGGACCGGACCAGAAAACCAAACCGAACCGGACCGACTAGACCGGACCAAATATATTTTGATCTGGTCCGCGGTCTATGCTTTTTGTTAAATTCAGTCCGCAGTCCGGTCGGTCCAGTCCGGTCTTACAAAAAACCTGATGATTATGCCTTGTAGACCGAGACAGGACCGACCGACGGACTGAATTTTAACAAAAAGCAAAACCGCGGACCAGATCAAAATATATTTGGTCCGGTCTAGCGGGGTCCGGTTCGGTTTGGTTTTCTGGTCCGGTCCGGTCGACGGTCCGAAATACTCACCCCTAGTAATGGTAATGATGTGGGTACAGGTGGTGGTAAATGTAGTGATGATGGTGGAGGTGGTAGTGGTGGTGAGGGAATCTGAGGGAGTATAGGTGACCAAGGTGATAGTGGAGATGGTGGTGGTGATGGTGGTTAAGTGGAAACAATCTTTTCAAATCTTCCCAAATCTAGAAAATCTTTCCTTATTGGTGATAAGAAATATTTTCTTCTAGAATAATCTATTAAAGTAGTTTTAATATGTACAAAACAATATTTTGTATAGATTTAGGGTTAATCACAAAATGACAAATATTATCCTAGCTCCACCCATGGATCCACCAAAAACACTGGACGGATCCAGGGGATGGAGGATCCGTGAGTCGCACGTTTGGCTCACTTGAGACAGATTTGAATTTCAAAAGGTTGCCTATAAATACCAACCTCATTCTTTCATTTTATATAACTTTTGACAAATATTTTTCTCATATATATTTAATCTTTTATATATTCTTTGATCATTATTATACTTGTTACATAATCCATTATAAGTTATCAACTCATTACACTCTTTAGTGAAGAACACTCAAGAAGACGTCAAGCTTCAAGTGTTAATAGTTTAGTTGTGTCATCACGTTTGTGATAATAATTCATCTTGTATATCCTGTGTTGTGTGTTGTGTGTATCATATGTGTATGATAGGTTAGTATTTAGGCCTCAAAATACATAGTGTGTTAGATTGGTTCTATCTCGAAGTAGAACTCGGTATTTAGCTTAGTACTAGAAAAAGTGTAAGCGGCGTGTACGGTTTTCTTCCTAAGCGGGAGCTTTTGACATAGTGAAGATACTCTCAGTTGCGGTACTTGTGGGAGTTGGAGGTAGGGCAAAGGGAGCTTCGTAAGCCAACCATACTAATCCTTGTTCATCGATTTGATTTTATTATCTTTTACTTGCATATTTATTTTGTAGATTGTTTATATACTTATTGCATCGCTATCATTTACACTTGTGTATATCTCTTGATTCACATAAATTGACAATCAAGTTTTAATTTAAATCGGTAAAAATATTCAACCCCATTTCTCGTTTCACGTTCTCGTCTATTTTTTCGTTAGTGTTGTTATTCTTAAGTTTAAGTACGTTTTTCGTACGTGTTCGCTCCGTTTTGACGTTTTTGTAACATCCAAATAGGGTCGATGGAAAATGCGATTCGGGAGCGTTCTTAATAGATCCAATTGACAAGATATAATAAGACTCTAAAGTGTCGTTATAAAATTGATAATTGGATTTTACTTGAAATTGTTTAATACAAAGCACTACGGCTTTAAATTTTTCAACATTGATAACAAAGATTTTAGATCATACAAAAATCCCAGATGTAATGACTCTAAATTTTTATGCATGACTCCCAAAAAGTAATCCCCATGTATCCTTAGCACTGTGCGATTGACTAAGGAAAACTGCTTTTAAATTGTCAATTACAGTTGAATTTTCTTAGGTTTATGTAAATATAATTCGGACCGCAAGATTCCAAGTGTATGAAATGGCAACAGATGCAAACATCACAAAGTGTATTACGTTTCCCTAAGCTCATGACATGAAGTCGACAATATAAATTGCCAACATTGCCCTTGATGATGTTCTAACCCGAAACATCCCAAATCCGACATGGTATACGTCTGTTGTCTGGTAAACCGGAACAGTGAGTGCTACTCATCCGAACGGGGATGTCAATCCCAAATAGATCTATTTATAACATTCGCGCTCACACAAAGTAATTAATAGTTCATGATAATGGGCAAAGTAGGTTATCGCTACTTAGGCAAACACGTAATCATGATAAAATGTACATGTGCGTCCTATTTGTAAAACAATGCATGTTTCTCACCTCAAAAGTTGTAAATCATTGATATAGTAAAACATGGGGCTATGAACTCACCTTAGTGAATAAACTGATGTATATGAATCAAGTGAATGGAAACGTCACGGATAAGACCGAATGCAACCTAATTAAATATAGGTTGTATGAGTACAATGTACTTAATAATACTACATCACAAGTTATATAGTTATACCACCACCTAATAGTCTTTGTTTAGTTTGAAATGTCAAAACAATGTTTAAACCGTACTTTATTGGATAAAGGTGTGTGTATTTGTATCCGTAAAATAAAGTGTGGTTTGCGTCTCACAATTGATTGTTTGTTAATAATACATGTTTTAATATTATTATTGATTATATAATTATATTATATAATTGGTTTAATTGTTTTTATAAAATAGTGCACAAAAGTGAAGATAGTGCATACGGTTTTATAAACCTCGTATCTTTATCGTTTTAACTCTGTTTCAAATGTTTCTTATGTCCACGGTTTCGTATTAAGAAAATCTATCAAAATATTATATTTATAATATTTATGCCCCTGATGAACAGTAGTTCTAATTTTTTTTTATAAAATTATATAAAACTACTTTTATATAAATAATCGTCGTAACCTTCCAAAAGTCGTAACTTACTCATATTTAATCCGTTTCGCTTGTTCCTTATATGTATGGATTCGTCATGAAAAGTATTATCTTTATAAAATTTCTCCCTTAATATATCAGATCTGAAACAGTAAATATTTTTATAAAATAACTTTTATAAAAATACTTTTATCCATTTAATTATTGTAAACTTAAAAATGTCATATCTTTTTCGTTATAGCACGGTTTTTCAAGTTCCTTATATGCTTACGATCCTTGTGATAAGTACTAATTGAATAATACATAAAATGTAAACCCTTATACACGAATTCAAACAGTAGGTTATAATATTCATTAGGGTTTTGTGATAAATAAAACAAGTTTTATAATTCCTTTTATTTAGAAACTTTGCACCATTCTTTCACCAAGTGTTATACCATATTTCTCACATATATTAAGTTTTATAAATGTCCACAATACTTGTCCAAATGAAATTCATGTCCTTATGACATTTTTATACATAAACTTGTAAATAAACCTTCAACACATTTTAATTTATAAACTATCTATATAATTTATTTAACACTTATAATATATTTTATGTCCTCTATAATATGTTCATGAATATATCCAAGTATGGCAAGTCCTTATGATATTTGTACATAACTTTTGTAAATAAAAGTTTCAATACAAACTAATTTACAAACTAAACTTATAAATTAATTTACACTATTTTAAGTATCATTTAACTAACAATAATGTAAAATTCGAATTACATATGTCTTTGTAATATTCCATAAATCATAAAAATGAACCTAGGTGGTGTTTAACATATATAACAAGTATGTACACATAAGATAATGAATGAATGGAAATGAAATACTTAAATTATACCTTATAGGAGATGAGTAGGATGAAGAAAACAAGATAGAAACCCTAGCAAGGATTCCAAATCTAAAACCCTAAATATGTTTTCTTGATTAATCCTTGTTAAACCCAAATCCAAGCTTGCAATACCCTTGAGTAACCTTAGATATACTTAGAATGAATGCTTGTATGCTTGGAATACCATGGAATGAAAAATAAAATGAAACCCTAACCTATAATTTTGAGCCGTGGGTTTCAAGGGTTTTAAGAGAGTTAGCTTGTAAATTTTCTAGTGAATGAGAGAGTATAGGAGTTTATGAACCTAGGACTTGCTTCTTATAGCAAGTGGTTATGTAAAAACAACCTAAGATCAAACCATGGGATGTGTAGTGGTTTAGGGTACAAGAGCAAAGAGCTCTCATCCTCCCTATGCCCATACACGGCTGAAATGGGGGGGGGAGGGTACACTTTGATAAGCCAATTTCTAGTAACATGTGTTTAGGGTACACTTGTGTAAGACTTATGAGTTGTAATGGAAAAGTTAGTGGGTCTTTAGGATTTATTTCTTGGGTATAAGTCTCCTAACCGGCCATATGAATTAATAAGTGATATAATGATTAAATTTTGTGTATTGGGTATAAATGTGGGTATTGGTTTGAGTATAGATAGATATAGATGTTTCTGGGTATGCCCGAATGTAATTTATTGGGAAATATAAGCGTTTTACGTAACAAATAAAAATAAATTATGAAAGTTATAAATTATACTCTTAATAATCATATAACACTTGCTTGATGTAAACTTTAACTTGTTTGGTATCCGTTTACGTTGAATGATGATTTTTAGTTTACGCGATTTAACTATACGATAATAATTAAAAGCGAACGCGTAAAACTCTAAAAATAAATAATAATAATAATTGAGTCAGGAACTGACCTGAAAATGAGAAATGTTATAGTCTCCACCCGTTAGAAGAGCCTTGTCATCAAGGCTCAAGTTGCAACACTTGATGAAGGTACGGGTTTAGTGAAGAGATGCAGATACTTCTTTTGAAATTGGTCTTCGCGTTCCCATGTGAACTCAAGACCTCTCCTTGAGTTCCATCGAACCTTAACAATTGGGATGCGGCTTTGCTTCAAACGTTTGACTTCTCGATCCATGATCTCTATAGGTTCTTCCACAAAATGGAGCTTGTCATCCACATGGAGTCCTTCCAACGGAACGGCTAATGGTTCGTCAGAATAACATTTCTTCAGGTTGGTTACATGAAATGTATTGTGAACTCTGCTCAACCCTTGAGGAAGCTTAAGCTTGTAAGCAATGGATCCAACCTTTTCCAGTACCTTGAATGGTCCAACATATCTAGGGTTTAACTTCCCCCGTTTACCAAAATGTACGACCCCTTTCCAAGGTGAAACTTTAACCATAACCTTATCCCCAGCTTGAAACTCCATCAGCTTATGCTTTAAGTCGGTGTAACTCTTTTGTCGGTCATGAGTGGCTTGCATTCTCTACTTGATCTGAAAGACCTTCTTAGTTGTCTCTTGGACCATTTCTGGACCGGTGAGTTAAATGTCCGACCTCAGCCCAACAAACAGGTAAATGACACTTTCGTCCGTAAAGTGCCTCAAATGGTCCAGCCTTGATGCTAGCGTGATAACTATTATTGTAAGAATATTCAACTAGTGGCAAATGTCTAACCCAACCATCGAACCTTAACAATTGGGATACGGCTTTGCTTCAAACCATGGGATGTGTAGTGGTTTAGGGTACAAGAGCAAAGAGCTCTCCTCCTCCCTATGCCCATACACGGCTGAAATGGGGGGGGGAGGGGGGAAGGTACACTTTGATAAGCCAATTTCTAGTAACATGTGTTTAGGGTACACTTGTGTAAGACTTATGAGTTGTAATGGAAAAGTTAGTGGGTCTTTAGGATTTATTTCTTGAGTATAAGTCTCCTAACCGGCCATATGAATTAATAAGTGATAGAATGATTAAATTTTGTATATTGGGTATAAATGTGGGTATTGGTTTGAGTATAGATAGGTATAGGTGTTTTCGGGTATGCCCGAATGTAATTTATTGCGAAACGTAAACCAATAAAAATAAATTATGAAAGTTATAAATTATACTCTTAATAATCATATAACACTTGCTTGATGTAAACTTTAACTTGTTTGGTGTCCGTTTACGTTGAATGATGATTTTTAGTTTACGCGATTTAACTATACGATAATAATTAAAAGCGAACGCGTAAAACTCTAAAAATAAATAATGATAATAATTGAGTCGCGAAATGACCTGAAAATGAGAAATGTTAAAGTTTTCGTTCACTTTCATCGGAAGCGGACGAAAACGTAAAAACATATGAAAACGTGCGGAAACAGACGCAAACGTAAAAAAACGTAAAAACCAAACGAAAACGTAAAAAACAGACGAAAATGTAAGAAAACGTACGAAAATGGATGAAATCGGATGAAAACGTAAAAATCGTACGGAAACGTAAAAAACAGACGAAACGTAAAAAAAAAGCTGAAAACCGAGGAAAACGTTAAAAAACGGACAAAAACGTAAAAAACGTTCGAAAACGTAAAAAACGGACGAAAACGTAAATAAACAGAGGAAAACGTAAAAAACGGACGAAAAGGTAAAAAAACGTAAAATACGGAGGCAAAAGTAAAAAACACAAAAACGTTAAATAACGGATGAAAACGTAAAAAACAGACGAAAAAGTAAAAAAACGGTTAAAACGTAAAAAAATGGCCGAAAACGTAAAAAACAGACGAAAAAGTAAAAAAACGGTTAAAACGTAAAAAAATGGCCGAAAACGTAAAAAACAGAGGAAAACGTAAAAATGAAATGTTTTGCCACCTCTATACACTAGTGAAAAATATAAAGAAAAAATGAATGCAAGAAGTTCTTCAATAGAACAAAAATCAAACGGTATTTTTCATGCAGATGAAGACTTTAGATGTAACTCTTCTTTTGCAGACATGGTTTGGAGATGGAGAGGTAAAACTTCTGAAAAAACAAACGAAGACTCAATCTTGATCAGTCTTAACTAGGGGTGGAAATGAGCCGAGCCGAGCTCGAGCTCGCTAAGGCTCGAGCTCGGCTTGTTTAAGTCTTGTAAAGCTCGAGCTCGAGCTCAGCTCGGTTCGAGCCTTATTTTTTAAGCTCGAGCTCCGCTCGTGACATGTAATATGGGCTCGGGCTCGGCTCGAGCTCGTCTCGTTTATACAATTTGAAAATGAAAAATTAAAACTTGGCTCAAACTTGGCTCGAGCTCGGCTCATAATATATATATTTTGGGCTCGTTAATAAGCTTGTTATTGAGCTCGTTAATAAGCTCGCATATAATCAACTTAGGCTCGAGCTCGGGCTCGAGCTTGTTTAGGCTCGGCTCGTTCGAGCTTTTTACCGATCCGATCCTGAGCTTTTCACAAACGGCTCGGCTCATTTCCACCCCTATTCTTAACCCATTTCTTTCATATACTGTTCATGTACTATCCGGTTCATGTGGTGTTTTCATGATTATCAGTTCTCTTTTTTAGAGGCAAACTCAATCAGGCACACAACTTTACTATATACGATCAGATTTTCGTTCTGATATGAATATCAACCAATAGAGAAAAGCAAAATCACAAGGTCAGATTTCAAGTAATTAAACATTGTTGGCCTCAAAATATAGAGATAAGTTAATTACCCACATTTATTATTTCACATTCACATAACCATATTCAGTTTGCTCTCATCCACGTACTTTATTAATCTGCTCTATCAATATGTATTCAGCGGTGGATCCAGACTTTTAGAGTTTTAGTCATCAGGTGAAAAAGAAAATTACATGTATAAAAGAAATAAAAATGAACTATAAGGTATGATTTAATTAAAACCAGTAAACAAATTTAGAAGACTTGTATTTTATTTTTTGACATATTAATAGACTAGCTAAACAAGACATGTATTTGCGGGACACAAAATTTAGGGGTCAGGTTCATTTTGGAGCAATCTTAATTTTTTACGAAAATTACACTATGCTACAAACATCTATCGGGTTCTCGTTAACCCCCAAAATCCTCCTATCCACCTCTGTATGTATTCAAATTAAGTTCAATGACCTAGAATAATTTACTTCTACAACCTTGACATATAGTCCTACTACTAACCTGGAATGTTCAATCACTAATTCACCATTGTGAATTCCTTAAAATATCAAATGGGCATGAATTGTTTAGCTTCGAATTTGGGCCAGCTTTGTATCATGGTTTCTTTTGGCCCAGACAAATATTAACCCATATATAGGTTGTGACTTGTGAGCAGATTAATACACTCAAATAACACCAATCCTGCTTTGTAGAAATTATAGTGACCTGCAGATCCAACAGAACAAAGAAGATCTTATGGTGTGTTTAGATTGTTTATATAAAGATGTTTATTGTTTTATTGCTTTTTTTTACTTAAATACAAAATTATTTTTAATATGTTAGGATTGCTAGGTGTTTGTTTATTTATATTTTGATGGAAATTGGCATTTTGGTGCTATTTTGAAGTGCTTATTAAATCATAACCATAAACTATAAATTATGTAATTCCAAACACTTCCTAATTCCTAAGAGCATTAGTTACAGCATTTATCTTTTATATAATAAAAGAATTACATTATTTCGGAGTAATTTTGCCAAAATAATCTTATTGTTAAATAAATTGGACCAATCACATTGTTTGATTTTGACACGTGTTAAAATCTTGCAATGTGATTAGAGCATCTACAATGGGCAAAGTCATCAAAGACTTTTTACAATTTTAAAAAGCTTTTGTATTGAGTTTCTTGCATTGCATCGCATGCTTTTTGAAAAGCTTTTTGCAAAAGCTTAGTATACTTCAAGTCTTTTGTAGAAGTCTTACACATTAAATAAGCTTTGCATTGAATGCCATAAATGCATCAAGTCTTGAATGACTTGATGCATTGTGGATGCTCTTAGTTAATAAAAAGTCAAAAACGAATTGATTTTGGTCCAAATTGAAATTTTTGGTGGAGAAATTTAGTGGAAAAATAAAACACATTAAAATGTAAGTGTCAAATTTAGGAAAACAAATACTTAAAAAAGATAAGGTAATGAATAAAACTTTAGTGGTTGAATTTGAAATAAATTATATGAAGTTAAGTCTAAATTTATAAATTTCTAAGTTTTTTAATAACTTCAAAAATTAACAAATAACCCTTTAAACTTTATACCCCTAGACTGACTTTATATTTCAAAAATACAACATATATGTTGTTTTAAAAATACAACATATATATGCACAAGATTATTAATATAAAAAATGAAAGCATGAATTATTGTGTACGTAAATAAATACACGATGTTGTACGTATACGAACAACTCATGTTTTTTCTCTTTATAAACTTAAGTAAGAATATCTGGAATTGTTTTTCCTCTTTATAAACTCCTTTTTGCGGCTATAAAACCGCGAAAAAACTCTATTTTTGATGATATTGTTTTGTGTTCTTTTAATTGGTGTTTAGCTAGAGATAAAAGCTCTTTGAATTGGGATAGCTGGCTTCAGCACCCATATTTGATTTCTTTGTAATTGTCTAGATTCTTGCTAGTGGTTATAATAAAGTTGCCGTTAAAAAAAAGTAAGAATATCTGGAAAAAAAAATATTTTTACTATATGCGTTCAATAAGGCCTCATTATTATTCCATTTTATAAGTATATCTCATGCGTACACGGCTTTCAATATTAAATACGCCTAAATTATCATAAACAGGAATATAAATATCAAATGTAAGAATAAATTACTGTATATATGAAAACAAATATACGCATTGTACTTTTTTTTTTTTGAACGGCGATTTTATTAAAAAATAAAAATCTAGCAAGGAGCTAGAATTACACAGAAATAAGGTATGGATTTTTCAACCACTCGTTCCAAGAGAGCAGAGTTTTACATCTAGAATTACACCAAGAAAAAGAGCAAGAAACAATATTATCAAAAAGTAACGCCTTCGAGGAGCTCTGAGTATCAAAAAGAAGCTTATTACGAAACCTCCAAATGAACCACCATGAGACATAAAATACACCTTCTAGAATGGCTTTAAGATTAGCCGGAAATCGAATCGAAATAAACCATCCCAGCCATTCTTCATATGACGTCCATCCAACAAACGGAATGTTCCACCATCTAGTAATCCTCTCATATATAGCATTGGTCATTGAGCACGAGAAAAATAAATGAGAAGTCGTTTCAATCCCATCATCACAAACCGGACATACAAGGGATTGAATATTAATACCCCTGTTTGATAAATTCCACCTTGTAGGGAGAGCATTGTGGTTAACTTTCCAAGCCAAAATGTTAATTTTTGTTGGCTCTCGATCGCTCTCTGTGGCTTCTAAGACTCGATGGATTAAGTTCATTCCAATAAAAATTACATCTATTTACTTACTAAAGTTAAATATTATATGTCCTTCTCACTATTTTTATTACGTCAATATCCTTCTAAAACTTTTGTAATTACAGCAACATCATTTACAAATTTTTGTAATTACATCAATATTCTTCTCAAACATTTAAATTCTCATGTATATCCCAAAATCAACATATTTTTTCATCACTCGAGGAAAAAAAAAGTATATATGAAACATTAAATATATATGACTAATATGTTCTTTCACATCTATATACAAACTTTTGTAATTTATTCTTTCATCACTCGAGACAAAAAGTATATATGAACAATATAATTATATTCAATATAAGAGATAAATACTAGTTTCAAAAATTAAATTAATATAATTACGATTTAATTAATTTGTGATATATATATATATAAGAATTTAAAAGTTTGGGAAAGATATTAATATTAATGTAATTACAAAAGTTTAGGAATGACATTGATATAATTACAAACGTGAGAAAAATATTTATGTAATATTAAACTTTAAGAAGAATGTACATGTAATTCTCCCTTCTTAGTATTATGGTTTCTGGCTT